>BMAV01007141.1:23751-34830 GCA_019973955.1 Trichonephila inaurata madagascariensis
TGTGAAATACATGGTGCAGTACTGATACATTTATAAGTGTATTATATCAGTGTAAATGTGTATTTTATTTTTTATTATGTCAGAATGTATTATTTTTTTTTTGCTTCCTTTCAGTAAATTAATAATTTTTTTAAATAATGTTTGTTTTCGGCTTTTCGATATACTCGCGCCCCCTTGTAGGGTTATCACGCCCCCTAGGGGGCGCTCCCCACAGTTTGAGAAACGCTGGATTAACCCCTTAAACGCATACCTGCTACATATGAACGACTTAGTCACCTTAGTAATTATGTTTTCAATTCTTATATAATATATGCATTTTAAATACCGCGTGTCTGAAGAAACAATACCTCGTATAACCTCGTAAGAATTTGTAATGTATTTTAACTGATAGTGGCTTTGTTTCCTTAAATGAGGTAGAATTACCAGTTGAAATTTCAGTACTATTTGTGTTTTTGAATTAAAAAAAAAAAGGGCCAAAGCAATGTACTAAATTTAATAACAACAAATTTAAATTTCGCCACAAATTTTAGTATTGTGTGCTAAGAATATTGCTAACTATACTAATAATTGTAGCACGTGACGAAATGACTTTTTTGAAGTTAAAATTATGAAAAATTTTTTTTCGTTCGGCTGCTACGCAAAATCGTTATGTTTTGGCCATTTGGGTTATTGAGTACGAAATTACTTATAAAATAAACTTAAAAGATACGATAAAAAGGTTTACAGAACATACATCAACCTCTCTACAGGTGGGTCTTTAGTAATATTAGGATTCGAACCACGATACGATTCAAACAACTCCGACTACGAGTTCACGATCAAGCTAACAGTTTTTGCTCGCGGCTGTTTTGTGTAAAAGTTAAGTTGAGTGTAGTAAATACGAGGGTGAGTCGGAAAATAGGTTTCCCTTGTCGACTGTGGTCAGAGTTAAGTATAAAAGTCAAAACATAGAATGAGACATTAAAGATAAGACTTAACTCTTTATTTTTCCACTTAAGTACCAAGTATATTGAGACATTTGCCATACCGCTTGATAAACTTCAAAAAGCCCTCCAGGAAAAATTTAGACTTTGCGTACGGAAAAAGCGTTTAACGGCTATGGGCGAACAACGAAACAGCAGGTGAACGTGCAAGACACCGATGTATCATTGGGTAGAGGTCAACCGCGATCAAGCAGATGAATTCGATAAAAACTGTCCTGGGTTTCTCAGATCTGGCCTTCTGTTGTTGGATGACAATGCGAGACCACACACGGTGACGGCAATGCAAAACCATATTGCAAGTCTTGGTTGGCAGCGCTGACATTATCCACCATACAGTCCTGATCTCGCACCAAGTGACTTTCATCTGTTTCCGACTTTGAAGAAGAATCTCGCAGGAAGGTGCTTTGGAAACAACGCTGAAGTCAAACAAGCCGTTAAACGCTTCTTCCGCACGCAAAGCCCTGATTATTTCATGGATTGTTTTTTAAGCTTATCAAGCGTTATAACTAATGTCTCAATGTACTTGGTATTTATGTGGAAAAATAAAGTTATGTCTTATCTGTAAAGTCTCATTCTATGCTTTGACTTTCATACACAACTCTGACCACAGTCGACAAGGGGAACTTATTTTCCAACTCACCCTCGTACGTTTGAGAACAGTTAAATATTATTTCCATTTCTTCTGGGTATTTGTCTGAAAATGGACCTTTAAAAATTAATGAAAGATTCCAATAATTTTGCAGTCCAAGTATCGAGTTTTAAATTTAAAAAGAAATAGGACTCCAAATGAGTTATCTGACATTATTTTTTTTTAAAGCTGCTGGTAAAGTCTTAGTTAACATGCTGCCCCCCCCCCATTCCTAATTTTTTGGCTCCACAAAATTTCGCCAAATGGTGCTAAGAGAAATAGCGCTAAACTTGACCGTTGTCTAAGTAACGATAGAAAAAGCCCGCTTAGGTAGAGTTGCTATACTTCCTTCCAGTTGAAGAATTGCCAACTTAATGTAAAAAACCCGCAAATATTTGGCGCAAAATTTTTGTCGCCAAATCATTGGATTCAACTAGGATCCAACCAAAGATACCTCTTAAGAACAAGAAAAGAATAATAAAATGAATACCGCCAGTTTCCTTCAAACGGTATTTCTCTTTGCCCATAAATCCTTTATTTGGAACCTTCAAATAGCCAAATGCCAGTAACCTTAAAAATATGTTAAAACGTGGGGCATTATATTTATAAAATTTTGCAAACACCATTTAATTATTTCCAATCATTAAAATGATTATTATTTTGTTCTTAATTTTTCGTAACATCATTTATAATAGTTACTCTCCATTTTTCATAACAAAATTTGTATTAAATGGAAATTTAATTATACATAGTAATTAATTTATTTTTTATCTTTGATATATACTTACGTGAATTTCAGTTGCAGTGTTACTAATAATTGATTCCCTTTCAGTTTTGCGTGTCTGTTGCCCACATAATTGATTTAATCTGTACGCAAACATTGCCAAGTTAGTTTGAATTTTATTATTTTTTTTTTTCAAAAAGAAAAATAATTATGTTTGCATTACTTAAATTTTGTGTTTAGTTCGTAGCTTCGTCTTCTTCGTAAACATTCTGTAGTGCGTGATTGTTTTTTTAAAGGAAAGATAAATTTATTGTACGACAAAATATATCTAAAATAAGTGAATAAAAGAATTGATTAACTCTTATAAGAGCATATAAATAGTTTATTTAGAATATAAAAGTAGTTTTACAAGCTTCCTCACCATGTATTTTCGTAAGCAAATTTCTTTTTAATCTTCAGAATTGAAGTAATCATTTATTTCAGGAAAAACAAAACTTAATTATGTGTCTTAAAAAGAAAAAAAGTTGCATTCGAAATCAGAACGAAAAAATTATTTCTGCTTTAATAAAACGTTTAAACATTTTTTCCTCAGTTAATTGACTTGAATTTCGAATTTTTTTGTTTGTTTTCTTTTACGAATTATTAAGTAAATAAAAAGAGAGAAAAAAATTAAGAAATTATCTAAAAAATAATAATAACGATTTCTCTCATTTTAAACTTTTGGATACTAATATTAAAATGAACAAGAAAAACAAGTATCGAACATTGAAATAATTCATTCCTTTACTTCTTTTTCCTGGAGTTATATTTATTCGTTTCAAACATGAATGCATTAAAACTTATTTCTAAATAAACGCCCATTTCCTTCAACTTAAAAAAATGTTCTATTTCTTAAGCATTTGCTCTCAGTGCTAAACAATTCTTTCCCCGACGACAATTTATGTTTGTTATTTTTCATTTTATCGGAAACGAATAATCTCAAAAGAAAACGACGAAAGGAAGTTTTTAAGTTTTTTGCATGAAAAATAGCCGCATTTCTCTTTTATGGAATTTTTAGAAAAAAAAAGTCCTTCTAAATTCATTTTTAGCTTTCAATCTTTGGCAATCTTAACAGGGCTACTTTGCGAATCGAAGATCGATAGAGTTGTTGCCATTTTCTCGATGAAGGTACCAAATAATATGATTTAAAACCCAGAGAAATAAAAAAAATGGCATTTTTTTTCTCCCGCTTTTCAAAAATCTACGAAACTATTCATACAAGTAGCAAAAAGCCCATTAGGAAAGCGTTAGCCGATTTATAGAATACAAAAGAATCACCATTTTTTTTTTTAAAACTTTCAGTCACAAAATAAAGTTTTATTTTTTGATCCGAACAAAAAAAAATGGCGATTTACTCTGTAGTGATTTGTTGGTCGGTATTTGGATGAAAAAATGTCTCCCACATACATTTCTTTTCCAAGAGTTTTGTATATTAGAATGTCCACCAGTTTTTTTTTTTTTTTGACCGCCATAATTCTTTTCGAAGCAATTTTTCTTCAGCGCTAACAAGAACTGATTGATGCTGAAGCAAAAGACTTAAACGACAAACATATTTCTAACATCGCCTGCGATGAATCATGTAGCATTTTTCTACATTTTTTACTTCTTAAGTGAAAAAAAAGGAGGATAATAAAATGTTTGATAAATTGCTTTTATCATAGTTGGAAGCTTTTATTGCACGTAGATTACATTTATTTTAAGTTTATTGACGTATATGTGCTTGTTTCGATTATTTACGAAGTTGAAGTTGTGTGTGAAGAATGAAGTTTATATAACTTATAAAACTTGTTTAATGGAAAAAAAAATCTGGAAATGTAAATCTGTCTTTTGGAACATTTTGAAGAACTTTTTTATAAAATTAATGATAAAGTAGTACCATCTTAAATATTTCATTTATTTATATTATTTTTATTTAGACTGTTTCTTTATATTTATATTATTATTAATTTTATGAGGATTATTTTGTGGCGTGTGTAAAGAACTTAAAATTATATTTTACAATTCTTGAAATGAAAATGAGTTCTTGAATAATCTGAAAATAATATGAATGTATCATGAAGGAATGTACTTAGCTATATGAAAATAATAGGAATGACATTAGAGTAGCACTCATTTGCAAATGATGAAAAAAACAAACAAAAGTATCACTAGAGAATTATTTATCAAGCATTTAATGTGTCTTACAAGACTCTTCACTGTAAGGCGTACTGTTAATAAGGCTATTTATTAAGGTGACCAACCATCCTCCTTTAGGGAGGACAGTCCTCCTTTTATAGGTTTTGTCCTTCCTCGAAAAGTGTCCTCCTACTTGTCCTTCTTTTCAATATTTTAACACTGATCTGTTAATCTCTGTATTCAGAGACGAACCAAACATGTTTCCAATAGGCCGAAGAATGGTCTGAAACAAATATCAGTGGAAATAACAGTTTTCAATGGTATTTTTTTACTTCATCGCAAGTAAATTGGGCAGATATGGAAAATTGTGTTGAGTTTTTATCGAAAGAAATGCCCGATATTAAAATCGATGACAATGGTCTGTTTGAAGAAGAAAGATGACTGAATGCATATTTAATTGGAAAATCAGCATGCTGAAAATGATAAAAGATGGGTGAAAATACTTAAACAGTTTCAAAAATGAACACATTCCATATGAAAATTTAATTATTCTTGTTGAATTTACTTTGTGCTGCCCTGGAACTAATGCAGCAGTTTAAAGAGTTTCTTCAGTTGGTAATAATTTTTGGGCAAGTGAGAAATAAAGATTGAATCTTAATATATTAGCTAAATGCTTACCGTAAAATTCAGTGTGAAGGATATTTTTTGCTCCGAAATTTCCAATATATTAGAAAATGATATGTCGACAAAAAAAAAATCATTCGATGGAAAATTACTCGTTAAGGTATCCGACTACGTTCGGAACCGTGATTTTAAAAAAACGCATCAATGGATAATTTTCATGATATTTAGTGTCACTTAGATTAGAATACATGTATAAAATTGTTTTAAGGACATTTGACAAAAAAATTATTTAAATACTATATTTCGGCAAAAAATTAACTTAGAATAACTTTTTTCAAAATGTTCTCCTTTTGTGAAAAATGCTTCTATTATAGTAATATTTTACCTGTATATAGCTCAAACCTCTGTATAGAGGCTCAACTATGATTTTTGAAAAATTCACACTATTTTCAGAGTTACTACCCATTGAAATAATTATCGGCGTTTTTTTCTTAAAATTTCTCCCCTCTGTTGTCGTAAAACATGGATAAACCCACTTCTAAGATATATATTTCAAAAATTTTAGTTGAGCCTCTGTACAGAGGTCTGAGCTATAGACAGGCAAAATATTATTATAATAGAAGCATTTTTCACAAAAGGAGAATATTTTGAAACCTGGTCATTCCATGTTAATGTTTTGTCAAAATATTGTACTTAAATAATTTTTTATTTTAATACTATTCTCTTAAAACAATTTTATATACTTTTTCTAATCTAAGTGACACTGAATATCATAAATAGTATCCATTTATACACTTTTGCAAAATCAAGGTTCCGAACGTAGTCGGATACCTTAAAGTAAATAATTCAAAGCGTAATTTTGTTTGAATTAATAAAATGCTTCATAAATTTACGTTGTAGTTTTTTCTTAAATTTTTCGTCCTCCTTTTCATTGTAAAAAAACTGCTCACCTTATATTTATGGTATCTTAAGACATCCCTTGCCGAGTCGTGTCCACTGCAGATCTCATTCAATTCCCCTAAGATTTGCATATGATACCCAGTGCACCACACGTCCAGTGAGGGCCCATATACGTTCGACGTGAAAAGTATTAGGACAGGCTGCCGACTAAAAAAGAATTCCAATTCAATTCAGTTTATTGTGAGTTTGTCCTGTGACGAGAACAGACTTTGTCCTTCTGGAATACTGTACATAGGGTGGTGGCCCAAATGGCCTAATTACGGGCAAAGTAATTTGGGTAACGTTCCCGTTTGATGTAAACTGCCTGTAATGTGCCCAAGGGATGCATACTGTCTAAACATGAGTTTAAATAATGAAGTCTGGTGTGGGACTGGTGTGATGGTCGACGATATGAGCTGACAGGTGACGTTTTCCAGAAAGCCTCCCATCCATCAAAGACCGTCATAAGGAAATAGGGATTCGTCTGAAGCCAATAGCCAGTGCCATTCTTTGGACCAATGGCAATGAAAAAGACACAGATTTAGGTGTACTACCTTGTGCTGAGTGCATAAAGGAAATTTCACTGATTGACTACTAAGCATGAAGCCGTCTCTTGTGCAACTTGTTGCAGATGGCTTGTTTACGAACATGATGGCATGTGTCTTTAAACATCAAATGCCGTGACGATTGGTCTCTTCGAAGCTGACAGTTCGTTCTGTTGTCTATCTGGGGTGTTCACTGCCTCTTTTCCGTGTTATAAGATGATCTTACGTCCATTTTTCCTCACATTACTGAACCGTACTCACATCCTGGAAATTGTGCGTATCGATAAACCAATGCCTTGGAATTTCTGGTGCAGGCTGTAGGTGATAACTGCTCGAAATCAGTTTTTTGACGTCTCCAATGTATTCTACGTTTCTTCAGTAGCTCTAAATTTTGCAATCCATCATTGATAGCATATACGGATTGAGCTCTGTGCTGGCTTTTACAGCCAAAAACAAAGCGCACGCAAATATAATCAATTGTATTTTTCACCTCTACAGATCTCGTAATTTCTATTTTGTTACATATATTTCTTCATGTTTTTGCAATTTCACTTTGGGGGAGTGTAAATAAACTCTTGAATGTACTAAAATTGAAATAAAAAAAAACTTGCTAAACCCATCTACTTCCAAAAAGAACAAAAAATGAACCTGATGGAAGTTAGGAGAATGAGAGTTATCAGCTGAAATATTAGGTAATGTTTCAAAATTAAGTGGGTAGTAGATCTTGCTTAATTTTTCAGCAAAGATAGTTTTAAATATGTCCTGTGATGAAATTGCACTTCTATAACATTTAATATTCAACGAATAAACGTGATCGCGGTAGCCGAGTGTTATAACTGTGAACTCGTGGTAGACAGTGGTGTGAATCGTGTTTTAGTACCACTGAAGGCCTGCGGTGTAGAGGGGCTGATGCATGTTAAATTATCGAGGTTCGAAGTCCTCCCTTTGGAGAGGTGTGGAAGTTTGGAGAGGGGGTTGCAACTCAGGTGTCTTCCTCGTGATTTAACCGTGGTTCAAAATTATGAGGACTATCGCCAATATCACGGGTGGCGAACCTTTATGGATCAACGAGCCATTTATTCTAAAGAAATGCTTAAGGAGGTATAGACGTACCTTAAAATAATTTTGGCTTATGATTATTGGGAAAATAATAAAAATAAATACTAACAACTCAAAACACTTTATTTACTACGAAAAAATACATTTTTGCGCTGTATATTAGCAAATGTTTAAGTAACATTAGCGTAAATTCTGCTGTTGCAGATTAGATGACAAATAACTTATATTAGGATTGTAAAATGTTACTTTTAGCACAATATATGCTGAATTGGAATCATCTGCCAAAAGTTTTCTAAGGAAGTCTTTAATGTTATTCATCTCGGAAAATAATGACTCACAAGACTAGGTAGATGAAAATGTGAGTAAAACGGCATAAACCAGCTTTTTCAAATAGTTAAATGCGTCTGGAATCAAATCCCCACCACCCCGCGATCGATTACTCGCGTTTGTTCGCAATACTTCATAGTGAACTTTGTTATTTTGAACGGTGGAGTGCCCAAAATATTGCGCCGCGTGCCATTCGTTCGCCATAACTGGCCCATAGCCTTCATGTTGCTTCAATGTGGGACTAAATTAAAAATCAAATAAACTAAAAAATAAACGTTGTATTACATTTTAGAACAAAACATTTAACTCTCAAGCGTCCAAATTTTTGGTAGTAAGAGCCACCACTAGATGGGGCCACCATGAAATGGCTTTGACACGGGGACTTGTGTCTGCGAAGGCTTAGTTGCCAATATGCAGCCTATTAGGAAATTTTTTTTTTATTTGTGTATTTTTTTAAATTTTTTATTAGAAACTAAATCCGCTTCCTTATATAGAAATTTAAATATTGTAAAATACTCGAGCAGTTTTTCAGTATTCACTCTTGTTAACAATCAACTTTAAAGCAAACATTATGCTTTTTTATTCCCCTCTCATCGCGGTTTTGTATAACTGACATCCACAATTGCTCCTACATCAAAGAATTTCATTCAGAAATAAATGACACTGTCTCTTTCGTGTTAATTTTTTAAAACTGAAATTATTAACCATGGCAGAGTGTTGGTTGAAGATGGTTGAACAGCAGGCTTTGTTTCTGACAGCAGAGAACGATGTTTTAATTAAAACTGTCTTTCTAATGATTTGAGTAACGAAACAATAAAAGAAAAAAAATCCTTAATAGCGTAGTTATTGGGTATAGAAATTTAATTTATTTAAGAGAATCGCGTGCAGAGCAGTGGATGTTGGGAGAAGCAATTTTTTATGAAACCTATACATAAATATATCTTTTTATATAATTAAAACATAATATAATAAAAGTAGTCAGCTTTTTTAAAATAAATTATTAGTCTTGTAAAAGAATTAATTGTGAAAAAAAAATATTGTTTTCGGTATAACAGAAAAAAAAAATCAAAATTCAAAACATGAACAACAACAACACAAATGTAAGCCAAAGAGTATTTAAATGAAGCAAAAGGCAAGAAAAAAGCCTTTTAAGTCAAAAAATAAAATAGACTACGCGAGATTAAACTAGTTTGATGGTGCCAACCTTCTAATTTGTGACCTGGTATTTCATTACTGAAATATTTCAAGCAAACAAAACACAACACAAAATCAAATCATCAAAATATTATATAAATCATGACCACGAATACAGTTGCAAAAGAATTCAAAGAAATGAAAATTATAATATTACCATAAAATCCGGCGTATAACGCGCATTTTGAACACGAAAAATAAAACCAAAATTTACGGGTGCGCATTATACGCCGAGTATAAAAATGAGAGATTTAAAAATAAACAAGTCATATAAACTACTTAGGTCAACTAAGAAAAGTTTTATTTTAGTTACTTTTTATTAAGTAGCTGCAAATAATATAAATACAGTTGAACCTATTTTTATGCGGTTGATAGGGACCGCATAAAAAAAGCCCCCAAAAAATATTCAAAAATTTCATAAATTCTTACATAAAACAAACTAATTCGTGGAAATAATACAAAAAACTTTTTTTATGCGGTGGATAGGGACCGCATAAAAAAAGTCGCATTTATAAAATATGCCAATTATTTACGAAATTTATGTAAGAGTACTTCCATAACAAAATAAATAATTAAATATTACACATGGAAACATTTTAAAAACATATAGTTTCTCATTGTATATACGGAACAGTCTTTAAAATGCACATACATGATTCATCGCTACTTATCGTAATCCAAAGTCCTGTAATGATTAAGTTCAAAATCGCTTTCGCGTCACTTGAATGTGCAATTTCAATTGATTTATTTTTTGGCAACATAAAGTAAAAGATAAGTTTTTGTGACGAAGGACGGGTGGTCAGTTGCTTGTAAATGTCACGATAACAAGCTATATATATAATTGAAGTCCTTTTTGGAATTTTATACTGTCTAATGTATATATATTATGCATAATAATAATATTTGCTAGTAATAATGATACATCCTTAATATTGGGATATTTTTCTTTTTGAAAAATTATACGAGTATACAGTATAATTATTGCTTGGTAATTTTTCAACAAAAAGCTATTTTAAGCAAAACTTTAAGCTCAGCTTAAAAGCCTTTTTTTACTCAGGTAAAAAAATTTACTAAGTAAAGAGTAATCTTTTATGACTGAAGAATTTAACATTTGGTCAATAATTTTCCTTTGATTTTTCCTATCCGATTATCCACCTTAAAGGAAATTTTAGTCCTTTTGTTTTCATTAGGGTTTACAGCCCTGGGATCCCGGAGTTTATTGAATTTTTATGAAATTCATTATCTACTATTTTTTATTTGTTTTTCTTATAAGGAATTAAGTTTTACTTTGAATTGTTTCAGAAAATAATAATATTAAACCAATTTTGTATCTATATTTTTTGTTTTGTTTTATTATGCAATTTCAGCCATGCTAATGGGTAAGTATTCTTCATAAACAGTTCAATCCTAATCCCGGGACCAATCTTGGGATCCCGGGATTTGGATAATGTAATCCCGAAATCCCGGGAATGAGCTAGGGATTGCAAACTCTAGTTTTCATAAGGAAACTTAACTATAGCAAAGCGATTTCTAGATATTTTTTACGTAGGAAGTACATTTAAAAAATTTGTTCTCTCATCTGCCTGAAAAAATACCCAGATTTTCAACCAAGATGTACTAAAATTAAGCAAAAAAGCAATTGTACATGTGTACACGTATTGCATAATTAGTTTGCCTTGAATTGTTGTACGAGGGTGAGTCGGAAAATACGTTTTCCCTGTCGACTGTGGTCAGAGTTATTTATAAAAGTCAAAACATAGAATGAGACATTAATGAAAACATATAACTTTATTTTTCCACATAAGTACCAAGTACATTGAGACATTTGTCATAACACTTGATAAACTTCAAAAGCCCTCCAGGAAAAATTCAGGGCTTTGCATACGGAAAAAGCATTTAACG
>BMAV01007142.1:0-80000 GCA_019973955.1 Trichonephila inaurata madagascariensis
TCCGTTTTTTTAAAAGTGTATGTGTAGCCAAAAATCGATATTCAAAAAATAATGCAAAGCTTAAATTGATTGATTTTGAGTCAATTAACTCAAAACACGGATCTCGAACCATGGCAGAAAATGAAAGTATTCTTCATATGTATTAATGTTTGCGAATATATGTCAGATTCGTTAAACCGATAAGTCAATTCCTTCTTAGGTAAAAAAAAGAAAAATTTTTATTTTAGTTACTTTTTATTAAGTAGTTAAAATTAATACAAATACGTTTACACGTGTGACAATATCACAATATTAAATGGCAAAATAGCAAGCGATATCCCTTTCAACTTTCCATATTCCTTTTTATGTATGGTGTTGGACTATTATTTTTGTTTGTTATCATTTATTCATCTACTAAATTTAATTATATCAATAAAATAGTATAGTAAAAGGAATTTCCATTCTCAGTCATTAGGCCATCCCAGGTGGGATTCGAACCCACGACCTTTAGATTACTTATTCAATGACCACCATGAAGAGACTTTATGATGCCCGGCCATCTAACATACGGCCGTTTATGGATGGAGAAACAATTTTATAACCGAACTCGACCTCTTTGGGATTCCAGCAAAAAAACCCTTTTTAGCCTTTCCCCAACCGGAATATCCCAGTTCCATTTATATCAACCCCTTTTTGCCAATTACAGTAAATCCACCCGTAACACCTGTCGTCTTTAAACGCGTCTTCCCCTACCACCGCAGTCAGTAAAAGGGGTTTTTGGGCCATCTAAAAGATGGTTCAAAACGTGTGGGTTAGTTGGCTGTGGAGTCGTTGAAGATAATACCGGTTATCTCTAGCGTTTTGCAGCGTTTTCACTGCAAAGGGCGCCATTTTCCGTGCACTTCAATTAATTCCAATATGCCCCCAAATACCATCTATACTGACATGAGTGTATTAAAGGGGGCGAAAATTATAATATCGTTGCATCCCGTGGTTTGTAATGTACTGACATTACGAGTCGAATACGCAAGGGTTTTGATATAGTATTTTGCTGGCTACCGAGCCATGGAATTTTGGTAACGAGCAAAAACGGACAGCGCGGCACGGTCGGCGGACTCATCCCGCTACAGTCCCGCTACGGATTTTAAAACGCGTCATCCTGCATCTTTTTTCGATCTGGCGGAATTTGGAGTCAACGTTGAATAACAAACTGCACCTTAAAACCTGTCATGGAGCATCCTGTGATGCCAATAAACTGAAGTCAAATTGACTCGTCTTCGCATTGGTCTTTTTTCACACAGGCATTTGTTGTTGGGGAAGATGCCCCTAACGTCCTTCATGGGCCCGTACTCAGTTCAACAATTTTAATAGATTGCCGTTTTTAATAATTATCGTATCCCCTTTTTTAAATTCATCCATTTAACTTTCCCTGTTTGGGGGGAAAAACCCCAAAAAACCTATTTCTTTAAAAAAAATTTGATTTTTATATTTAATTTCAAATTATTTTTAATTGTTTTAATTTTATTTTATGTGTGTGACAATACACATAAAAAAATTTTTATATATATGTAATGTGTATTTTAATAATTATTTAAAGATTTTAACAAACGTGTCCAGTATAGCCAAATTGGCTCTTGCCCAAAAACCAATTCACTCGTTCACTTACTTATTCAATGCTCTTACCACTGCGATACAAAGACACAACAAGTTATTTTCCTTTTTATATATGGTGTTGAACTCTCATTTTTATTTGTTACTATTTATTCATTAGTTAAATAAAATTAATGAATTAATATTTGAAAGAATGTATTAACATCGTTATCCACTACAAGATTAAATCTTAGTGGTTTTGATTCCTTTTTGATTTATTATGTTTATAAATACATGAGCAGAATATAAAATAAAAATGTGTCGGCTCCTACGTGCTACTGGAGTTTACTCCTTAGTTACGGATGTCTTTGATTATATAGAAGGCAAATAGGGTAAAAAACGCATCTCATATAATACTGAAATCATGCATGTATTTTCTTTATTCAATTTACATTTTTCACATATTCATTCGGTAAAATAATATATATATATATAAAATAATATACATAAATATATTTTACTCATAGTATATGAGTACATTTTAAGAAGGTTGATTTGAATGAGCGAACATTAACGTCGCATTGTTCAGTTACACGAGGGCTTTTGGCGACGAATAATTTTGAACCATGGTCAAGTGACAAGAAGATTGATTTACTTCACTATTAACCCCTTCTCGACGGGTAGTGCAAATATGCATTTTAGAAAGACGCTCTGATAGGCCGGGCGATGCATATATGATTTTTCAGCTGGGACGTTTTTTAATGACCACTAGATGGCATATTCATTTTTAAACTGAACATAGCTAAATAACCTGACCTTCGTTTGTTTATACTTCCTGGATTTGGTATTTTTGCTCATCAGCTGTCGCGCGGGGGGGGGATAATCGAAATTCAACAAATCGCTCGTAAAACCCCCTTTGATATAAAACATTCGCATTTCTAATAACTCCCCCTGTTTTTTTATTTTCTTTTCTTAAAAATGGGGGTGTTTTAGGGTTTGATTTTTTGGTATTTGTTACTTTCGGGTATATTTCGCGTATTTTTCTTATTTCAAAATCCTTTACTTCAGGTTATTATTTGATTTTTTTAAAGGCCCTTTCCAAACCTTAATATGAAAAAAAGGGGGTGAAAATAGCAAGTTTAAAGCACAAACCGGGTTGAAAAAAAAATTTAAAAAACGGAAAAAACTTTTTATGTTTTCCCAAATCTGTGTAGGATTTTTGCGTTTCTCCATCTTCGGGGTTTTTTCCCACCTCAATCTTCTTTTTAATTTTGCTATTTCTTTTGTAAAAATCTTTGTCGTAATTTTTTTTTAATTTGAAAATGTATTAATTGCTGTCAATGAAAATTTTTTGGGAAAAATTTTGAATAACGAAATTTATTTCCCAAAGGGAAAAATCATATTTTTTTTTATAATTTCATTAAGTTAAAAAGGGAAAAAATTAAAATTCATTTTTTAAAATAACTGACAACTTATGTAAAATCTAAAGGGGGCCCAAAATTTACGACGTTAGGACTGAAATTTTTTATTTATGCTTTTTTTTCTTAAGTTGGGGGCCGTCCCCGACCTGAAAAGGGGAAAATTTTTACCTCATCCTTAAGCGTCTCATGAAAATCACCCCGTCCCAAAAGGTTAAAACTGGGGTATTAATTCATTTCTCGCCATTTTTCCCTTTTTTACAAGAGGCTTGTTGGAACAAAATATAAAACGTGAACGTCGGTAAATATGTGATTTTCGAATCAATGGTTTTTACCAGCCAGTACAATTTCCAGTCTTTTCCAAAACAACCCCCAAATAAACTCGATTTTAAAATTTTATAATCTAATCCTTATTTTATCGAAATCAATACTGAAATTACCACCAGGTATGAGTGGAAGTGTATGATACTGTTTTTTAGTGTTTGAACCCCCTTCTGTATATGCTAGTATATAATATATAATGTCTGTAAATTCTGATTGATGAAAATATAAACTGTGAGGGCAACAAGGGGTTTTTACCGTTAGTTAAAAATGCTCCTCGCGGCATATGTATCTTCCAAATTAGATTTAGTTTGATTAACGTATTGAGCAGGAATATCCGACCCAAATGCCCTTTCCCGGGCCACTTGGGAAAAAACTTTAAAACCAAAAGCTGCAAAAAAAAATAGGAACCCCTTTAAATTTTGGGAAAAAAAAAAAGCATTTATTGGTGAAAATTTAAAACGGGAATGAATTATTATTATTTTCATTATTTTTCATGTATACAACATAGATAATAAAATTTGTTTATTTTGACATAATTATGCAATGATCAAATAGTGTTTAAAATTTTTGGTTGTCTTTTTTTTTAAAATTACTGTTTTCCCACAAAATTGATCTCTCGTTACTCATTGTTTTTTGATTTTGCAGTCATTCGCAAACGATTAAGTTTTATTCCCCTTTATCTTAACCGTCCTGAATATTTTTTTTAAAATTTAAAAAAAATCTTTGATTGCCTCTTGTATTTGGGCACTCCAAAAAAGGCCGGGGGGAAATGAAAAAACCTTTTTCCAGAGAATCAAAACCTTCCATAGTAAAAAAAAAATGCATAATTCACAATTCAAATTTAAAAAAAATTTAAATTTTTTATAGTAAAATCAAAAACCTTGAAAAATATAAATCAATTTTTTAAACTAAAAGGGCATTTCTACTATCAAAAAGGTTTATTTTAAAACAAAATAACAGGCATTGATTTATATATACATTGGATTTATATATATAAAAATCTAAATTTTTTTTTGTTTTTTTTATAAAAATTTTTTAAAAAAAAAAATTAACCCCCTTTTTAAATTCTATATTGATTAGTATAAAATCATCAAGTTTATTTATTTTTTAATATATTTCTATTTGATTTTTCTTTTTAACTTTTTCATTATTTCTTAAAACTTCCTTTATTTGTTTATTTTTAAAAATCCAGTGGTTTTTTTAAATTCCAAAATAAATAGCCAGGATTTTCCTTCTCAAAAAAGTCGTCTCAATAGCATTCGTCGACGGGGGGCTTTATTGGAAGGTTAAATTTTTTTCTCCGAAATTTTTTACACGAAAGTTTTTTTTAATTTTTTATTATTCCTCCCCTTGAGACATTAACTGTTCTCTTTTCTTAGCTTCATTTTAATATATTAGCAGTTTTCTTCCACGTGTTGTATTGGAACTTTTCAACGGGGGTTTTTCCCCTCAATTCCCCTCAGGGGCTCCCCTTTTTTAGGTGGAGGTTTTCCCTCCCGAGGTCCCCTAGTGATTTTTTTCTCTTCCAAAAGGGTTTACTGTCTTTGGTAAACATGGGTTTCCCGGGGGGTCCCCTAGTGATTTTTTCTCTATTTTCGGCCCTTCTTCTTCCATTCAAATTTTCCCCTTTTCTTCTTTTCCCTCTAGACCACAGACCAATCTTAAAGATGAACTTTGTTCAAAATTTTTTTCTATTGAAAAAAACTCTTTTTAATCTCTATTATTTTTAAATTTGTATTGTGTTAGTTTGTTCCCTTTTCTATATTTCTTTAAATTTTTTGATTATGTTGCTTTACTTGTTTTCGTTCCCGTTGTTTTAAACCCGCATGTTTGCCGTGTGGGGGTCCGAAAGGGGAAAAGGGTGTTCTGGGGACCCCTTTGCGTTTTTCCCCCGCTTCTGGTATGGAGGAGGTTGAGTAAAGGATACCTCTGCGTTCCCCTTTGGCCCCGCTTCCTGTAGCGGGTGGCAGGGGGCCCGCTCCAATCGGCGGAAATACCTCTTTGGGGTTTCCCCGAAAAACCTCCCTAAAAGGGTTGGCGCGGATGGGGGTGTCGGGTTTCCCCGTTGGACCCCACCCTGGACTTATATATCTTTGGGTTTCCCCGGTGCCCCAGTGCCTGGTTTTGGCCCAAAATGACCCACTGCCCCCCTTGTTGGACTCCGTGGTGGGGGAGGCACGCCGGACGAAGGGGTATACGCGTTATTATGGATCCAAAGCTGCTGTCCCGGGAAAAGGGCCTCGTATTCCCCACTCTAAACGTTGATAAGTATCAAAAAAAACAAATTTTTACGATTTCTCTGCCAAATAACGATATGTTAAAAAAAATCTCCTTTTGCAATACATAAACCTTTTAAAAAATGGTGGTGAACCAAATTTATAAAACGTTAAATCGGGGATCCTTTTGAAAGATATCGCTTTAAAAACCAAGTCATTTTTTCCCCGCTAAAAAACAACTCGCCTGTAACTTTAAAAATCCTCACAAAAATCTTATTTGCAGAGGGGTCATTTCAGAACCACTTAGGCCTCCTGAAACAAAAAAATCCTTTAGGGGGTTTTAGATAGGGGTTAACTCGGGAGAATCTAATAAAAAAACTCTACAATTATTCCCCCAAACATTTAATTTTAACATTTAATAATCCGAAACTACCCAAAAACCCAAAAAAACCGGGTTACTTGTTTTAAAATCCGTCCCTACATCCCAACCCTCTGCGCTGTTTCAAATGCCCCGAGGTTCGGGCTTCAAAATTCCTGCCGCGGACAACTTACTTGCTCTAGATTTCTCTGTTGGACATGCTTCCCAAATTACGTCTAGACCCAAAAAATAACTCTCTCAACCCCATACTGCTGATTCAAAACTATCCCAAAGTGGAAAATTGAAAACAAATAAAAAGAAAAAAAAACAAATAAAAATATTTCTTACCCAGAAGCACGTAAATTAATAGTCCCCAAATATCTCAAACATACGCTAAAGCTCCCAAAATCCTCTACCATAAATAATGCTACTCAAAGGGGGTGTTAAAAAAAATAAAATGCCCCCTTTAAAAAAATTCTTGAACCATTCCTAAAACAAATATATCAATATCCCCCTATTTCCACACCCTTTTAACCAAGCCCAACTCTTGCCATCCACCACAAAAGTTACCGTCTCTGAACCTAAACCCTGTTCCTGTACCTTTTTTTTCCCCACAAACAATATGTTCCCCCCTTTTAAAAACTTCATCACCCATGTCCCTTCCCACCCCCGGGGGCTCCCTTCTTTAGGTGAGTTCGGGTTTCACCTCCCGAGGTACCCTAGTGATCTTTCCTTTTCCCTAAGGGGTTTACTGTCTTTTTAAAACGGGGTTTACAACCCCAAATACCCTAGTGATCTTTCTTTTTTTCGGCCCTTCTTCTTGCCATTAAACCTTTTCTTTTTTTCCCCTTAACCACAGCCTATGTAAAAAATAACTATGTTCAAATTTTGTTTTCTGATGAAAAAAACTTTTTTTTCTACTAACATATTATGGTTTGTTTTCTATTGCGTTAATTTATTTTTTTTTCGTATATTTCTTTAAATTTTTGAATATGTTTCTTTTTTTTTTCAACTAACAACTTTGGGTTTTTCCGACCCCATGTTTGCCGTGTGCGGCGTCCGTAAGGGAAAATGGTGTTCGGGGGATCCTTTGCGTTCCCCTTTCCCCCCTTCCCCAGTATGGGGGAATTACCTAGGGATACCTCGGTTCCCCTTTTTGGGCTTCACTGTAGCGGGTGGCAGGGTACCCCCGCCCCCTTCAATCGGCTGGTAAGGACCTCTCTTCGGTATCCCCGGGGGAACTGCTGTAGGGTTAGTGCTGCAAAAAAAAGGGGTGTCGGGTTTTCCCGTTGGATCCTCACCCTGGACATCCATCTTCTGGGTGCTCTGGGTAGCGCCGTGCCTGGTTTGCCCTTTGCCGGCCCCTGCCTCCCTTTTGGACTCCGTGGTGGGTGGAGGCACGCCGGACGGGATACGCTTATTATGGATAAAAGCTGCTTGCCCGGGAAAAGGCCTCGTATTACCCAACCTAAGTATTGACAAAATTCGACTAATGGTTTTTACTATTTTCCCTTACCGAAAATGACATGTCTACTAAATCCCCTTTTTGCTATACAGAAAGCACTCATTGGAATGGGGGGTGAACCTAAATCAGTAAAAGATTAAGGTCGGGGGATCTACAAATAAAAACCCTTCTGCTATACAAACAAAGTTTTTTCTTCCCCAAAACGTTTCTTAATTCACCTTTTAAAAAGTCCGCATAAAACTCTGAACTCGTGTCGTGGGGTCTTTTTCCGAACCTGCCCGGTGCCCACCCCTAAACCCGGGAAATCCGATGGTTTTTCTGCGGGGGTTATTGGGGTCAGAAGAACCCCTTTAAAAGACTCAACCTTTTTCCCAACTAAACCAATCTAACCAATAGCCCAAACACCGACAACAATAAAAGCTGGCTACCTCAATTTAAAAAACCCAACATACCGAACCCCTGCCTGTTTTAATTTCCAGGGTTCGTCACTATAAACCTCTTGCCGCGGTCAGTTAACGCTCTGTTTGCATCCGTTGGGCATTCTTCCCGGATTGTACTCTGGGCCAAATTAATTTTTCATCGCCTCACTCTGCAGATTCTAAATTATGTCCCAAATGGAAAATAGAAAAACAAAAACGGGAAAACAAAACAAACAAAAAAATTTCTTTTTAGAAGCTAGAAAATTTCTACCCCCCCAGATATCTCAGACTATGCTCAGGCTGCTAAATCTTCACCGATATCTTCTGCTACCGAAAATGAAAATATACTAAAATAGAATGTCCACCTTTAAAATTATTGCAACCACTTTCATCTCCCCCAAAACCCGAAAATCACAATCCACTCCTGCTGTTACCACAACATCGTCTTCAACCCAAGTGCGGGTCTTGCCGTCCCCCCTTTTTTAAAAACCTCAAAATCAGGCCTCCCAAAACCCAAATCCTGTGTCCGATGCCAGCTTTCTGCAAATGTTTTACCCCCAATGAATCATCTTCTCAATCATGCATCCCCATTCGACCCCGATAATCCCAACCCCCTTTTCATCCCAACCGCATTATCCAAACAAACTCAAAAAATCTTCAGAAAAAAAAAAAATTACAAACACAAAAAACCAGAAATTAAAAAATTTAAAAAGACACCCCGCGTGCCCCGGAATTTCTTATGAAGATGATGATAAATAATTTATGAAGGGAAGAATTAGAAGAATATACAACACGTTCATTAACCCCCACCAGATACAGAAATTAAAATTTTTTAAATTTATATTTTCCAGACTTGGTGGGGGAAAACCCCTGATCCGACTTTTTAATTTCAGAACGATTTTTTTCTATTTTTTGAGATTTTTTTTTTTTCTCTTGACTCTTTTTCTTTTTTTTCAATTTAAAATTTAAATCTTTTAACAATTGTTTTTCGCAGTTCCTTTGGGTCTTGCGATAAAAAACTCAATCTCAAAAAAGTCCCCTTCCTCTCCCAAATCAATACTCAACCCCCTTTCCCAAAATGGGAAAATTTTAATTCGAAAAAAAAAAATTTGGGATAGGAAAAGAAAAAAAAAATAAAACAATAGTAGACATAAAATGACTCCAAAAAGACCGCGAAAAAACCGTGGCTATACAACGGAGGAGGAAGAAATGATTATCACACGGGAGGGTGAAATTGAATCTAATCCCAATTATGTGAAAAAAAAGGAAAAACTTATTTCAAAGGGGGATTTACTTTTAACTCCACAAGACAGAAAAATAGCTTTTTAAGTATATAAATAACTTTTTTACTATTTTAAAAATTTTTAAAATTTTTTTCCTTTTAAACTTTTAATATTTTAACGAATGTTTGGCCAGTATAGCCAAAAATTTTCGCGCCATAAAACCCAAATTCACTCACTCACTCATTCCCCTCTATTATGTTGGTTTCTGCTGTACGGGGAAGGGGATCCATAAAACATTCTAAAACCCAATTCCCGGCTTAATTCAGCGACAGCTTTAAAATCATAATGGTCTCGTTTAGTCCAAACCTTTTTTTTATCTTTTTTTTGTGTCTTATGTTCCCAAATTTTTTCCTGCTTTGCACTGGGTTCCGACTTCTTCATTTTATTATATATATATATAATATATATAAATTTTCCCCCTCAGATAAATTTCAAAATAAAAAAATTTTTAAAAACCTGATTTTTAAAAAAGTTTTTTTAAAAAATTACGGCCCCCAAACTTTTTTACTGGCGGGCCGCGTTTTGGGAAACCCGGTATTGGTATTTCTTCCCCAAAAATCTTTCTATACTGTGTTATGCTTTTTAAAATTTTTAAATTTTTTTAATTTCTAATTGCGAAGTCATGTTTCTGATATCAAAATGTATGCTTTTTGTAAAAATTACCACCCGGGGATCAGTGCATGTGCCCGTAGACTCTGGCAGTTGGAGAGAAAAAGAACCATATCCCCTCCATTCACTTCATTGGTCATAATTTGATTTTTTTGTAAGATGAACAGTAAAAGCCTGTAAACTCATTTCAAAATGGAAGAATCCCTTTTTTCCCCCGTCTGCCGTAGAAAAAATTGACCCCCATCAGTGGGTCAATATGGTCCTTCGAACCCGGGGTAGCCCAAAAGGTTTGAATGTCCTCTGTATTTTAAACAATTTTATCTATGCCCCTCCCGGTTTGTGAATTGTCAGGACGTCTGGTTTAATGGGAAATAATTCCAGCCTGAATGATCTATTTGGGTTTTAGAGGAACTTTTTCAGATCTACGGTTGATGGGAACCATTTCTCCGATTTTTTTTGCTTTTGCGAACCACCACTTTTCCGGCTTTAACACCACCGCCGTTTGGAAATAGAAGCCAAACCCGCAGCTCTATTTTGTTTCCCCCAAATTTCCCCGTGGGAAAAATTTACCTATACCCCACCTAAAACCATCAGCGGTCGATGTTTACATTTATCCGGGGTTTATCTACATCGAAAATAATTTTTTTTGGAAACCCCCCTCCATGCCAATCGTATTTTTATGAAGTTTCTCCTGGCGCTCTCTTTTTTGCACGATCATTCAAACCCCCAAAAATTTACTGATTTTCAGTTGTTGCCTGAAACGTAGTTTGGAATTTTTAAAAATTTTTTAATTTTTTTTTGAGGGTTTGGGTTTTTTTAAAATATCCAAATTCCCTCATAGTTTTAAAAAAAAAGGGAAATTTTTTAAAAAACGGGGAAAATGTCAAAAAAAAAACTGCTATAATGATTTCTTGTAAAAGGGTTTAGACGAAAAAAGCAAAAATTTTTAAAAAAAACCGTAATTTTTTAAAACAATTTTTTTTAATCTTTTAAGCAAAAAAAGAAAAACGACGTTTGTAAAAAAAAAACTCTTTTTTTTTTCATAAATAACGAACTATTTAAAAATTTGCTAAAATTTTGAATTTTTTTAAAAAACCAAAAAAAAAAACAACATTTTATATTTTAAATCACTGATTCTAAAAAAAACAAAGTATGAACTTTTTTTGGATACATTACTTTTAGTAAAAAAACCGTCAAAACTCTTTTTATAAAAAAAGCATCGATTTGACTTATTTTTTAAAAAAAGTAAAAAAAACAAAAGTTTTTATTTTGTAAACAAATTTTCCCCTATCATGGAGAAATAAGTAATCTTTCCTTTTCTGTAATTTTTTTTTGTCTGATTTTGATAAAGAAAGAACGATTGAAATTTTTAAAAAACAAAAAAAGTAAAAGTTTTTTTCGGAAAAATTTGGCGAAGGGGGCGGCGGGTTTTTTTTTTTTTTAAATTTCACTCTTCCTAATTTTTCGGGGGCCTTATGAAAATCGATTTTTAAAGGGGTAAACCCCAAACAGGAATGGGCGTCTGTTTTTTCGTTTAAAAAAAGGGTTGAAACTATTAATGGGAAGAACCTCTGAAAAAATATATTAATCGGGGTGGCAAATAAATTTGAAAAAGGCGATTAAAAAAAACGCGGTTTAAAAGGTAAATTTTCAAATCTAACTAAAAGAACTTTACCCAGAAAACCTTTGAAGCTAAAATGTCCCACAAGATATACTTTGCCCTAACAAAAGTTCAACATTTTATTTATCGATTATCAAAGGACAACAAAACTACAATAATTTGAACAAAATAGGATACTTTTGCCTGAAACTAACATTCTTGTAATGTTAGCAAAAAGTGTCGGGGATTTGTGTCCTTTATTATTGCTAAACACATTTGTGAAACTTCTTGGTTCAGTTTGATATAGATATTTTTTCTCAAGTTATCAAAGAATTGATAAGTCCTTAAAAGTAGGTAAGTATACTCTCTCTTAATTAAATTATATACTAGATTTACGATTTTTATCGTGTACAGTAAAAACAATTATAACAAAAAGGATTGGGTTGACTGAGTCACCCCCAAGTGACCATTTACGTAAGTATCGAGTATGCGCCTGCTGCAAGGTTAGTAAGAAAACAATCGAAAAAACTGTTTTTAATTTTTACTAAAACCATGCAATGGCATTGGTGGACTAAATGATTGACAAGTTTTCCTCAACTCTTCGATTTTAATATTCCGTATATAACGCTAAAGAACAAAATGAAGTCTCATCCACCATAAAAATTTTTTTCTGAAAAGAAGGAAAGTTTGTGTCACGGATGTTTTTTTTTCATTTTAACACATCTTCATTGATCGAGGATGACAAACGCAAAAGAAATTGATTTTGTAGCTTCAATTTTCAATTTTTTTCACAAAAAACGGACGATTCAAAATTGGTTCCGTTAAAGATATCGCATTCCGGAGTATTTTTGAAACTGTTTAAGAATGTGTTTTTTAATTACATCTAAATTCAGAACACTTTAAAAAAAAAAAAAAAAATTTCGCGAAAATGTTACCCTTTAAAATAATTTTTTTTCATTAAGACTAACAGAAAAGTGTTAAATTGTTTTTAAAAAATTTAATTATTTTAGATGGTTTTTTTCAAATTCATTACCTTATATATTTTTGTATCCTGTGTTATCAAAAGTACTAATCAAAGTTTGTTTCAATTGGGGCATTATCATAATATTTTTACCCCCGTTAAAAAATATGAAAAATTTAAAAAAATTTTAAGTTTTTCTTATCTTTTGCCCGGGGGAAAAGTTCCTGGCCCAAAATACTTTATGTTGACAGAAACTGTTTGAAAGCACTTTTTTTTCTGTGTGCGTGTTAGTGATGAACGATACGTTTTGAATTTAATTAGAAAAACATTTCATGTCTTGCCAAGACAACTCTCGTTTTCAATTCCTACTATTAGCTCACACTCTCTCTATATTTATTTATATATATTTTTATCTTGCTCAAATTTTCAATCGTTAATAAAATACATTTAAAAAATCAATTGAGGAAATTTTAATTAAAAGATTATTTTGAAAAATGTTTTTATACAATAAAATTAAATTTATTAAAGCTAATTATTCAAGAATTACAAACACACTACGGCATAATTTTTGTGACTTGCGTCCTTTTTGGCGATTTGTATCAAAACTCCAAAAAACCCTCTTTGAGCTGGTTTCTATACCTATTCTTTTTTGGGAAAAATTTTAATAATTTAAGGTATTCATTTGAAACCGGAAAACGCAAAAAGGATAATTTTTATGATATTTAGTGTCATTAGTTTTAAAACATGTATAAAAAATTTTTTTAAAGGGTATTTTGGCAAAAAACAAAATTAAAATACAATATTTTGCCAAAAAAAAACTTAGAATAATCTTTTTTAAAATGTTCTCCTTTCGTGAAAAAATGCTTCTATCATAATAATGATATATCGAACATCTTTACAGAGTCAACTATGATTTTTAAGAAAAATTTACGTATTTCCAGAGTTACAATACATTGCAATGAGTATCGGCGGTTTTAGCTACAAATTGCTTTCTCCTCTGCTGTCGTAAAATATGGATAAACCCATTTTCTAAGTTATATATTTCAAAATTCTATTTGAGCCTTGCCTCTGTAGAGGTCTGAGCTATATACAGGGAATAATATTATTATAATGAAGCATTTTCTGAAAGGAGAACATTTGAAAAAATTATTCTAAGTTAATTTTGCTTAAAATATTGCATTTGAAATAATTTTTTTTGTCAAAATGTCCTTAAAACAATTGTATACATATATTCTAATCTAAGTGACACTAAATATTCTTGAAACTATCCATTTATTCGCTTTTACGAAATGCGGTTCCCGAGCAGTCGGATACCTTAATGAAAGTAATTAAAATTAATTGACATAGTATTTTAAGAATTACAAATACAACCACGTGGGTTCCATTTTTTAGCGACTTGGGTGCAATACTTTAAAAGATTTTTCTCCGTTTTAAAGCATTCAGGTTGGAACTGAAGCTTTATTGATGGTGTAAAAGTAATTGCCACAATGTTGTGATTTTGTCCTATGTATATGCATATTTATATTAATTGTAACTATTTAATAAAAAGTAACTAAAATTAAATTTATCTTTGTTCATCTAAGTAGGAATTGACTTAATTTTTTTTTATATTGCTTGTTTTTATTTAAAACTAAATATTACTTAAGAAAAGCATCATATATTCTCGTGAAATATTCTATAAAAATACAAAATCAATTACTGCAACAAAAAGGTGAGAAATAATCTATTAAATAAATGAGAATAAAAAGGAAAGAAGCTGCTCCACTCACATGGTTTAGCCTTTTTGGAAGGTAAACAATTGTGATGGGATTAATCATTTGATGACCCTCGTGCATAGCATGAAGGTAAATACATAGTAAATGTCCACCCTGTTTTCTATTTTTTGTGTCACTTGGCGTCGTTTTACGCATTACCCAGGCTGCAGGGTAGCTGCTATTGTTGATAGTGACACTGTCTCAACGGAATCGCCTTTCATTTCGAACTAATTGCGATAAATGGCTCTTCTTCCTACCTGGGATCACTTGGTGGGATAATAAATAATGATAGACCCTTTTTTTTTTAGAGCACTTTACTTTATTGCTAAGCTTGTGTCTGACTCCTTACAATCAGTTATTAGCGTTTCTAGTTGACATCGACGTCGCGTGAGGGAACTTAATAATTTATCCCAATCAAAACGAAAAGCGTTGGATTATTATGTCTATATGTTTCGAACATTTTTTTTTTTTTGAAAGAATGGTGACTCAATATGCCAAAGAGAAGTCAATACGTGTTTCAATTAAAGACATTGGAAATATACTTCGAGACTTGTGCCCTGTAAAAAAAGCTCTGATTATAGAAATAATGAGAAGAGAATTCTCTTTAATAATTCATATGATTTAATTATAGAGAATTAAGTGAGATGATTTATTTTAATCATAGCTATATATTTGCTTAAAATTCGTTGGAGTTGTTGTTGTTAGTTATTTTCAATTTTTGTTATTGTCCCCTGAGTTTGTTTGAGTGTGTTCATTAAAGTCGAACTGTAAAGCAATACGGACCTCGTAAGTTTTAACTACGCTCAAGTGACGAGGATGACACCTGAGCTGTAATTCCCTCCGAACTTCCACTCCACGATAGTCATCAGTGGTTTTTAGCTTGAACTCATGACACGCCGACCACAAGTTCGTGACCATGACCTCTAGGCTACGATCATCATTGACCTGTGGTGGTGGAAGCCCTGGTGGTCCAGGTGACCAGACTCATTGGCTGGCATTAATCATGCGAAATCCGGAAACCCCTGGCGTACCGCTGAACACCCACCACCCGTGGGGCGAAAATACGTTAAGAGAAATCTGAAGTCGAAGCTCAAACCCGTCCCACTCCGTTGGGGTGTGGGGAGTTTGGAGAGGGGGTGTCAGCTCAGGTGTTGTTTTTGTCACTTGGCGATGGTTTAAAGTTAAGAGGTCCGTCACCAAAAGCCCTTGTGCAGATGAATTGTGTGTTAATATTCACTCAATCACCATTGACCCTTGAGGGATGCCATGTAGAATATTTTTTTAAACCATATTTCATATTTAAAATAAAAACTAAATGTTAAAAGCAACAAAGCGGAATAGAAATTCTACCAAAATAGAATCAAAAATTCAGTGGCTATCACTTACACTTTTTGAATCGTTGTCAATCTGTCGTTGATTGAGAATTTCTTTTGTTGTAGAAAGAAACTAGTCGGTCGACCGATTTCTTCTTTTTCTGAGAGAGAAAAACGCGCACCATTTGTTTTATTGAATTGTGAGAAGCAATTTCTTCTAACTTTCTATCCGGCAAGGGAAAAAGATGAGCGATATAAGATATGTGTGCAAAATAAAGAATAAAGCGGTATATATCTGATAATTTTCTTTTCTTTTCTACGTAACTATAAATTGTGTAGTCTTCTGTAAATAAATAATGGATCTCCCATCGTCATTGAATGGATGGAGATGAATCAAAGAGTGTTTAGTTACTGTGTTGTGGTATTCATGCGAGTGTTGAAATACACATGAATGCTTTTTGGAATGTATTTTTATTAATAGCTAAAGCTAAAAGTAAATACTATGTATTTTCTATGTCAAAGCTACGAAAACAGTTGAAAACAGAAAATTTAATTGAGAATAGTTCATTTAATATTAGTTCTCACATTTTTCTAAATCTTTTCTGGTTGATTCTTAAAAATGAAACAATAAATTATGGTTTAAAAAAAATTAGAAAACTACTTTTTATAGTTAATAGAACTAAGTTTTAACTTGATCTTTTAGTGGCCAGATGCGGAATGGGACCTGAAGATTGTAAATCGTTAATCCTGATGATCCTGATCAGGACATTGAAACAAAATTATTAAATTATTGTTTTGTCGTCCATCCTGGACAAATGACCTACATTTTGAATTAATCTAAATTTTTATAGTGGGTAAAAATTGTGTTCAAAGATTCATTGTGTGTGTATACAAGTGAAGCTTATAAAAGGGTGTTAAAAAGACGTTTAATTTATAGTAACTCATACAAATATAGAAAAATATTTTATTTTTGTTTTGTCAATAATATTCGTTAAATTTGCTTAACATTACTCGTTATTGAATAAAAGTTAAGTTTTATTCATTTAAAATTTGTTCTTATTTTCAGAGGTCTTAGAACGTTTTCATATTAAATTTTTTTCCCAAGAGGAGTTGTAATACCTAAAAAATATTTCTATTTAAAAAGCAGCAGTTTCTGTATTTTAAAATTTTTAATTTGTAAATGGAAATTAAAACCTTTAGAGGAAACAAAATTTATTTGAGGTTTCTTATGACAATGAAATTAATAAATGTTCAGTAAAGTAATTAAAGCTAAAAATGAACTGGAATCCACGTTTCCATTTTTCAAAGTGTTAAAAATGATTCAGTCGAAAGTGTTCTGACGATTTCGGAATGACTATCTAAATGTGGCTCCTGCAGAATTTGCAGCTGTGTTGAGATTTGCATTATAAATATTTTTAAATAAGGCTTATGACATATAAAAGTTAATCTAAACTTTCAAAATATTTTTTGTTTGGTTGAGGAATAAAAAGCAATTTCCTTAACCACTAGAGTGGTCTGCGCGTAAATCCTGCCATTCTGAAGTGCTTCCAGGAAATGCACATCGCACGTAATTTTTTAGCTCAAGCAAGATTCTCAAAAGCGGTTGAGACGTATTTTTAAAGCGCGTCAACCGCTTTAAAACAAAAACCATCTCTAAATAACGAACCGATGCAGTACTGAAGGTTTAATATTGATGATAGCGGTCCACGTCGGTTTTTCGCGAGTATCTTGTGATACATCTTTAACTTTGTGCGACATTACGTACAGCTCTGTTTTACCTACTTTATCAGTAATTTCTGCTATCTGCCGACGTCAGCTTCATAAACAGATAAAATTTGTTGCATCGTCAAAAATAAACGCTATGGAAAAAGTGTCTTTAAGAGGTCGTGTGTTTAGAGGGGTAATTTCATACATAAATGTTATGCGCCAAGATGTTGTTTATGTTCGCGAAGATGGATGATAACATTACGCAAACAATATATGGTTAACTTGATATTTTTTATCATGGGGTAACCATGGGTTTAGAGGCTACTTGGGGAATAACGTATATTAGAGTTAATTTTTATTGTTTTTTCTTCTACGGTAACCCTATTAATTTTAGACGGCTTTAATTTGATTTCTTTAAAAATTCGACCATTTTCATTGCAATCATTCTTCTAGACAGCTGTTTCAGTCTTCTATTGTATTTTTTGCTATTTTCGAATATGGATGTTTTTTTTTATATCATGGGTGAGTACCAAGATATTTTTTTTATGGACTATGAAGATTGTGCTTTTAACTATTACTGCAAACCACGTTCTTCCACTTTATTTTGCTTTTTAATAATGCATTTTTAAACATTCCTTTTTCAATGAAACTCATTACAGGAACTCGCAATTTTTGGAATAGTGCGTTATCAACATTTATTTATATTCATTATTAATTATTATTCATAATATATATTTATTTTATCATTATTAATTATTATACATGTTATATAATTATTTTTTACTATATTTATTTATTATTATAATTATGCTCATTATGCATAATAATTGTTGTAACATTGTATTATATGATTATACTATATATAATAATTGCTATTATATTATATTATATGATTGCTGTTACATAATATAATTATTAGTATATATAATTTTTGTTATATATATTGCAATTAATTATTGATTGATTTTAGTTGTTTTCAGTCCATTCCAATACTCTTCATTTGGAATGTATTTCAATGCATTTCTGAACAGTTCTTTAAAATTACTTTCCTGACGATTTGCTACCACTACGCCAACATCTTAGATTCCATATCACTCGATAACAAGCGCTGCTTGCCGCAATTAAGCCAAACAGCGCTTGGTGCATAGCAGTCGGATATCAAATTAGTTCCGTTTTTAGAAACGCGTCCTAATCACCTAATTTCAAGTCCTGCAGTAATCATTTGAGTCTAACATTTTCAGATTCGGCATATTATTTAGTTAACTTTTCTTTTAATAGCGTATAAGGGAGGATCAGAGCTGGGGAACGACTGTTTCGTCTTTAGATTGGAACTCATTGCTATTAGTGGTGCTATCGATCATGCTCTCAACTCTAATAAGGACAGTATCTGGAATCTGAAAGACAGCAGAAGCTCCAACCAATATTTGAAGAACTGACCAAAGATTATGGACTGTACTGGTCTAAGTATTATTTATAAATTGGGGCTATAGGCTTGGTCAGAGAAAACAAATGTGTCTCCAGTGGATACCATCACATGGGGGTGTACCTGGAAACGAGATCGCTGAGGGTTGTGATCTCCCTGACCCCAATTAATCTGTCTTGAGCCATTCCGAAATTCATTTCCTCCACAGAATTCAAATGAATTAGATTTGATGAAATCCTCCTGCTCACTGCTGGTACGCAGCTAAGAGTTCTGTCCTTCTACAATGCAGGAGATCTAGGGCTCTTCAGATGGCCTGGACGCGCTTTAGAAGAGGTCAAGTGCATGGTACGACCTTCGGGCAGGGGGTAAAGTATTTCTATAACTGTCCATGCTTCTCCTGCTCATCTTTGGGACTGCTGGGACACATCCCCGGGACAATTGTTCACTGAGAAGGATCTGGCTTGTCACATTATTTTGGGGGAAATGCCAAATGGTCTTGCTGTAGGCTTTCCTGCTCCAAGGGGATTCGAAACAACACATTTGCGATAAGTGAGTAAGGACGAATGATCGTATGGAATCTATTCAAATCGGCGTTCACTAAAGTAAATAGTTTAAAACATCGTCTAGTCACCAATGCGGAGATATATGGTAGATGTTAAATTCAGGATCTGTAGAAGGATACAACCAAGTTGCTAAATAAAAACATTATTTACAACAACAACATAAAGTTAAAATCGCAATATATTTAAATACAAAATCAGCAGACAGTTTAGTTGAACCGTCGCTGACAGATTGAAATAACTGACATATGGCCGACTAAAGTTTATAGTGGTCAAATTCACAGTGGTCGCATGTCGAGCGCCATAAGGGATAGGAAGTCAAAAAGTCATAAAAAAATTGGATGCTAAGAGTTTGTTATCTACTGCTATCAGGGATGTCTTAAGACTTCTGGAGGCCCTGGGCCCCTACGAAAAAGTTGGCCAGTGCTTCTCAAACTTTAATCATTTGCGACCCAATATTCAATCATAATTTTCATCGCACCCTCCTCCATACAAATATATAAAATTCAGTAATACTATACTTTGACGCTAACGCTATAAATACGAATTTAAATTCTTAAATGCCACTGGCGTAGAAAATAATCTCGCTCACCCAAAGCATTAATTGCCCCGGACGTATATACTCGTCTTTCCCAAGTACGATCTTTTCTGAGCATTGCTATTCTAAAATTATTCCCATGGTTCTGGAATGCAATAAAAGTATCTTGACAGTATTTTTGAAGGATTTATTTGTTCCAAAGGATTTGCTTTCCACCCTTTTCTTCCCCCTCCCAATACATCACATACATGCTCCTAACAAGGAAAATAGTGGAGTGGCGTTGGGGAGCGAATCACGTAACTTTTAATCTGCAGTTAAGGGATTAATTACAAACTGTACAAATTATCCAATTAAGTGTTGATTTTTGTACATAATTTTATATATGACAAGCCTATGGATGTAATTATTAAACTTGTTTTAACTTAGTCCGACTATATTCAGAACCGTGATTTTTAAAAAGCGCATAAATGGATAATTTTCGTGATCTTTAGTGTCACTTAGATTAGAATACATGCATAAAATTATTTTAAGGACATTTTGACAAAAAAATTATTTAAGTACAATATTTCGACAAAATTAAACAAAAAACCTTTTTCAAATGTTCTCCTTCTGTGAAAAATGCTTCTATTATAATAATATTTTGCCTGTATATAGCTCAGATCTCTACAGAAGCTCAACTATGATTTTTGAAAAATTCACATTATTTTCAGAGTTACAATCCATCGAAATAATTATCGGCGTTTTTTCTTAAAATGTCTCCCCTCTGTTGTCGTAAAACATGGATTAACCCACACTTCTAAGTGATATATTTCAAACATTCTAGTTAAGCCTCTGTACAGAGGTCTGAGCTATAGACAGGCAAAATATTACTATAATAGAAGCATTTTTCACAAAAGGAGAATATTTTGAAAATTTGTCATTCTATGTTGATTTTTTGTCATAATATTGTACTTAAATAATTTTTTATTGTTATACTATTCTTAAAACAATTTTATATATATTTTCTAATCTAAGTGACACATATCATAAATATTATCCATTTATACGCTTTTGTAAAATCACGGTTCCGAACATAGTCGGATACCTTAAATTAATTTTAAAATGTATTCCTCAGTACCGATGCATTTGTAAGTGTATGATATCAGTGTAAATGTATGTTTTATTTTTTATTACATCAAAATGTATTTCGTTTGTTCACTTTCAGTAAATTAATAATTTTTTAAATAATCTTTTGTTTTCGACTTCTCAATAGGCTCGCGCCTCCTCGTAGACTTCTAACGCTTCCCTATGTGTTCGCGATCCACAGTTTGAGAAACGCTGGTATATAGCGGCACAATGATGTCTTAGATAGAGAGGAATTTTTTTCAGAGCAACAATTAAATTGTATCAGAAAAAGTTGAAGAATAACAATTATACGTATCAATTATCTTTTGAATTGATTCCATGAATTTATTTTTCTCATTTTAAATTTCTACGCAATATAATAAATATGGTGTGTGTGTATGTATGCCTATTTTGTTTTCCTGTGTCATAATTTTTCTCAATAAGCTGTTATATTTTATCTTAACTTTAAATATCTTTATATGCATATCTTTAATTTTTTATTTTCTTGTACTACTTATTAGTCCTTTTAGTACATTAATAAGTAAATTAGGTCGATTAATATTTTTTTTAAGATTTCACTGACCGACGGAAGATGAACTTTTAGCCATTTTTAATGTGTTTGTTTTATTAACGCTATGGCCAAAGTGCACCAAATACTTGCTACTTTACATTAAAGGCACACGCTTTTATCTGTGATAAGACAGAATTCAGTATAAAAAAAGATGTAAGAAAAGAATGAATGAAATGACAAGGGGAAGTTCGAAAATAGAAAGATTTCGCAAGGGTGGTGCGTTACCCAACTTTATTAAAGACAATAAATATCATTGAATAAAAGATTACTCAAGCACATACGTAGTGATTGATGCACCCATAATTTTAGAAGATTTGGAAGGATGTAGCTTTGAGTCAAAAATAATTTGTAAATATTTCATTATGTACTGGGCTGGAGGTTATTTGAGAAATGCGTCATAAACAGAACACCTTTTTTAAGAGATAAAAAAGGAAATGGATTGCCAAAAACCGTTTACAAAAATTCAATAATGATGGACTAAAACAAACTAGGAAATAAAATGACTTTAATTCGTCAAACTCCAGACAAATTTATCTGTCCCTATTAAAGTTTTCTCCACTTCGAACAAAATACTTCTTACAAATTCATTCCCCAAATAAAAAAAGTCATACGGACCAAATCACCGTTATAAATCTCACACAATGTCGATTCTCACCCCATTTGACGTCACGTGGAAGTCAAGGCGCGTCAAGGTCATCCCTTTATATTGACGCCACAACTCTCGTTAATTGTTTCTATTCATAGCCGCGACTGCAAAAGGCCGATATTTTATCGGGAATGCATGGATCGGGACATCTCTTCTCATCTTTACACACCCGGGGTGTTGGGCTTTGAAGGTGTCGATGGAATCATTCCCAGCAAATGGCTTTGAGTAGTAGCTAAAGAAAGGAGATAAAGTACCGTGCTTGACTTTAGAGGAAGACGAATAGGGGCAAAGCGTTTAATCTTTATATGCTTTTATTACTAAAAAAAATAATATAAAATATTTTAATAATCACAGTTGCAGTACATAAAGTTGTTTGAGATGAGAAATTTTAGAAGCAAATATTTAAATATATTTATAATTCGGATTTTTCAATCTTTAACCTTTTCTAAAGCTGTGATAAGTAACTTACCACCTATTGCATTGATTTTTAAATGTTCATGGTAAGCTATTTTACACCTTTTCATTTGTGCTGCCATGTATTAGCACAAATGAAAATTTAAAAAATATATATAGACCCGCGTCCGTCAGAAAAAACCACACGATAGAAGTAATAATTTCAGATTTTGTAATGTTGTTTGAGGGTTAATAAAAGTCCTATAGTAATATAAGTATATAGTAATAGTGAATAAAAGTATTGTCCTATAAAATTATTTATTCATATGCCTGTACTCATAAAGTAATATTTTTGTGCCAAATATGCAATCATATTTGGGAATTAATTGTATTCTAAGAAGGAAAAAATAGGTTTATGGAAGCTGAAATAGGTTATAAATTCTTTAGATTCAAAATTTTATTTAAATATCCTTAAGAAAAACTCCAAGCGTTGTTCCATACTTTCTCTTGCTTCATTTGGATCATTTGACAGAATTAAATTGAATTTTGATTATAAAAAATCTACTAAAGGTTTTGATTTGTCCTTTTTAAAAAACTAAAAGATTTCCTTTTAAAATTATAGGTAATTTGTTCAGAATACCCGATCCGGCTTTGTGAATTTTTGGGTTTGAAATTTTTAGCAATATTCAGTTCATCCAGAATTAAATTGAAGCAAAGGGATAGTAAGACGGTAGTTGATTGGGAAGAGGAAAAGGTAAAAACCCTTTAAAATTTTAACAGTAGTTTTTTCACCCAATTCCTTTTATTAGCTCTTTTTTCTTGGGGCAGTTTTTTTTAAATATATCCCGTGCTGGCAAAAGTCTTCTTAATTTTTTTTTTTTTTTTCTTTTTTTTAAAAATTTAATGTAACTTTTCCTTAATCCAATATTAATTTTTTTTTTTTTTGTTTTAATTTTCTTTTTTGACTCAAAAAGTTATTTAATTAAATTATTAAAAATATTTGTTCTGCTATTCTAAACGCCAAAAATAATTTTTATTTTAAATTTTTGAATATTACTAATGATAATTATACTATTTTCATGTTCTATAAAAATGTGTCCTTTTCTACATTTTGTTTTAATTTTGTGTGGGTTTTTTTTTTCTCTCTTTTTTGATTTTTAAAAAAATTACATTTTTATTTTTAGCTTCAACTAGGATTGAAAGAATCCGCATTCATTTTCGTAGAAAGGGGGGTGGGGGAAAACTCACTTAGATCGAAGTGGGTGGCGTATTGGTGGGAGGGAAAACACCGTATTTCTGCACTTCGAAAAGGCGGGGGGGGGTAAACGTCCCCCCATTTTTTTTGGGTGAGAGCATCTGTAGTTTTTGTCCCAAAAGACCTTGTACGAGCCCAAAAGCCGGGTAAGGTTACAAGCAGGGGTGACGTTTTTAAGTTCCCCCCGAAACCCCAATTTTATTGGGTTTTTTATTTCCAAAATATATTTTATAAATATAAAACAAAGAATAAAAAGAAAGCGCATGAGATTTCCTACTTTCTTTATAGTTCTCCCTCTCTCAACGGTGGTAAGAGTACTTACTACCAAAAAATGGTGCTAAAAATCAAGTTAATTTTATCTAATAAACTAAATGAGTTTCTTTTCTTAAATCAGTCTCGGATCCAAAAATATTTTAATATATCTTTACTAGAATTAAAAGGCACGTTAAAGTATTAAGCAAATATTTTATAATGCAATAACCATATCAAATTAGTTACATTTTATATTCTATTAATTCCGAAACCATTTTGCTTCCTTACTTTAATAATAATCCCTGTAGACTTCATAATTCCATGCATTAGGCTATTTATTTTGATGTAACACCTTTTTTTGTACATCACGAAATAATAATGGTTAAAATGTTGTGAATGGGTTTTAATATATATTTACGTATTAGTTTCTTTACTAACCCCGGATAAACTCAACTGTAATTCGTTCATGTGATATTTTTCATGCCACAATTTATGTATAAGTCTATTATTTCATAGAATTTTCAAGGTATTTTTCATGAAAGGACTGACTAAGTCAATTAAAGTCTGTAAAAAAGAAATAATTTTCTAATAAAATACGAAAAAATAAGAAGAAATTGATATTAAACTAGATACTTTGCATAGCAAATTAACTGACGAGGAACAGTTAAAGAATCTTTATAAAAACATTTAACATTATGTGGATGGATTAATTGATAATCATTAAGGAAACAAAAATATATTAAAATTATATTTTTCCTAGTTACATAGTAATGCGCCATTAAAAATAATAGAATATAATGCAGTGATAGTAATATTTAACTTTTCAAGCCTTAAGAATATACAACCTGTGACCAAAAGTTCGGTGAATAGTTCTGTAACATTGACGTAGATGAAATATCAACGAAAGTTACCTTACTGTCCTTCGAAATATAACTATGCACCACTAAGATCTGCAATACATGTCCTGGAAACTTTGCAAGAAGTCTTCTTTTGGAGATGGAGTTCAAAGCCTCGTCACGTTTAGTTGGATGTAAGGAATATCATCAATAATAATACTGTTAATATCGATAACACGTTTTTCTCATCCCTAAATTCTGGTTAACGATTTGTCACACAAATTTACGGTTAATTTGCAGTTCATCAGCAATCATGCACTCAGTTAATTGATGATCTTCAGTCATTAATTTCCTCACTACTGTGCTTTTTCCTCAATCTGACGGAGGCTGCCGGTCTTCAGCTACGGCTTCAGGAAACATCTTTCCATGCTTTCGAAAAACGGCACACCACTCTCAGCACACAGTTCATGGTTAGTGCTTGATCTTCATAAACATGTACCAGCATCGCATGTTCCTTTTGGTGTCTTGCTAAGCTTAAAACAAAATTTTAAATTTCTTTTTGTTCGTTAATTTTCCCTGTTCTAGTTAAGAAACCACGTACTAAAACAAGCACCCTTTGTAAAACCAAGTCTTACATCGAACACAAAATGAGTCTCATCTGAACAACGGTAAAGCAGATGGTCAACACCTGTTGCTGCACATGTACTGTGTCTTGTTTCGCCAGATCAGCCATTCTGACTTTATTAACCGAACTTTTATTGTCAGAGGTTGTATAAATTACACTGGGCAAATACAAAAAAGAAAACATTTTTTCTGTCTCAGAAAGAAAATAGCGCATTCTGATAGAGCATTTCTTCCTGAATTCGAATAAGATATCGGTTTTTCATCACGTAAAGGTTGGAGAGACAGGTACGGTAATTTGAAACACTTTAATATTTTCTTACATTTCAAGTATTACCAATATTCGAACATTCGACTTTTGTTTGAAATTAAGAAAATCACGATTTTCTTTTATATATTTCTTCCTGCGGAGTATCCTTGATGTCTAAACAATAATCGGCCAGAATATTACATTCCATTTGCCTGATATCTCTTTTCATCACTGAAATCTCCTGATGAAAAGCGTTCCTCGCGGGTTCATTACCATCAAAAATCAAGATTTTCCGAAGAAATCTAAGTGCGAGGTAGTAGCGGTATTTTATGACATATTACAGCCCAAATTTTTATAAGATGTTATAAGATCATGAACAATATCACGCGCGCGGTAATTTTCCGCCTTTAGATTTCCCAAAAAAAACCGTGAGTTAAGATGAATGCCGCCAAGCTGTTTTCCAGGATATAAATAGTTCCTCAAACTCTCTACTCTATGATAGGCATCATATTTAGTAACCCACAAATATCCCTTTTTAATTTTTTGCTTCACTTATTTTAGAAAACTTCTTGTTTAAGTACATGAAACCAGGAGTATTGCTCATGGCTTCTACGGAAATTCTCTTTCATTAATCCTAGTTTGATATGTAACAGAGATAGACAATATCATTCTTAGGATTAATACGCATCAAGGCCACATTTTTCATAGGAAGAATGTTTTGCAAGTTTGTAGGCCTTTTTACCTGATGTGGTCATTTTTTTCTGTTCTACTATCCCAAAAGACACATAAAACAACAGTAATTTCTTTGTGTAACCAAGCGGCAGACCAAGTTAACAAGTGCAATTAACTTCAAATCACCACAAATATTCCATTCATACACTGCATATTGAAGCTTTGCCAATATAAATTTGAAAGTTTTCATATGTTTCTTTCACACTAGCATAGTGAGCCGGCTGGTGTACTGATGGAAATTCGGTTTCCATTATGCAGAAACATTGTTTTTAAACTTGTTTGTGGAGGAATCAATGAACAGCGCCATTTTTATAGGGTTATTATGTTCAATACCAAATGTTCCAAGAGAAGAAATGTCACATGTAAAACACTAAGCCATTTTCAGAAAAAATAGTCTACATTGAGAATGACGCGACTGCGATGGGTAATATTATCTTTGCATTCTTTGAAGAAATATTTCATCCTTTTAGCCGGCAACCAAGCATTTCAGGCTGTGTTTGGATAACTTTAAATCCCCTGCATAGATCGCCAGATCTTCTTGAGTCAATAAATGAGGCTCAGATGAACAGCATGGTTCAAAGTTTTTCAACACCACAAACCGTTTTTCTTCTTCCTTACTTATTGAATCTGAGCTCTTTATCTAATGGGCAATACGTTCTGGAGGCTTTGGTATGGGCAATTCTTCGCTGTGGTGAACTGGTCTCATTGCAGATTGCAAGTCAGGTGGCCACTACTTCCTGTAGTGTTTTGATTTTGACGTAACCTTTTACTGTTTTTAAGCAGAAAATAACAGAGGAGTGATCTTTTAAGTTCTTCCAAATCATAGGGATAGCAAATGGCATGTGGCGTGTGCCATTCTTTTATGCAGTGAGAAGCCTACTAAAAGATAAAAAACAGATATGTGGGGCCCAGGTCCTGTTTGGTTCCACACTTTACACTCAAAATAAAGTTCTATAGCACTTTTTACGATCAGAGTAAGGTTTCGCTTTGGGACTTTGAGCTGTCACTCACCACATATATAATAAAAAGTTGTTACATATGATTTTAAACAGGTTCTATGCATTTTGTAACTAACCAACAAATTGCGGAGAAATAAATTTAGTAATGCCGTACTACAACAATTCAGACACAAAAGCATTCACAATTACGTGTCAGTACTTGGTTCATGTCTGTATTCATTAGTCTGACATTCGTTCTAATGAATGCATGCTAGTTCAGACTGTTCAGTTTCGTCTGTTGTGTCTGGTGCCAAAGTGTCTGTACATATCTGAAACTTAAAACAGTAGCAATGATACCATTTGAGTTAGTCATATGTGCTTCCATCATATTTACAATGCTCTAGTAGTTTTATTTCAAAGTTGGGACAAAATGGTCGTTTATTAAAAATGGCTGTGAAATACATTAATTGAGATTAAAACTAAAAAACTGTGGGTATGGAAATTTGAATAATATATTTGTTAACATGATAAAACCGCATTAAGTACAACTATCGGTACTATGAGACAAAATCACAAGTTGACCAGTGTTAGGTTACTAGTCCTGGCAAAAGCACATACACTTTGTAAGAATATTTCAGAAACCATATTCAAAACGCATAACATACCGTATTTAATACTTTAATAATAAGGCAATCGTTGTTCTGTAATATAAATAGTTAAAGCGTAGCATCAGATAATTTTATATACATTATCTTCATAATATTCAGTTATTTTATGAAATAACGGATTTCTAGCTGTTAAGAATTGTGAACTAGTATCACGTGACTTATTTAATTTTCCTAAACGTGTCATTTTACTATAATTATTTGTACTATATGAATTTTTTTGTGGCAACAACATTGTTTTTGTGATCTCTAGGAATGTTTTCATTTGATATTCCTTTGGGGAACACTATGTAGTTAGATTTTGTTTTAAAAATCTGATTTTCTTTTCTCTAATGCGGCCGGACTTGTATTTTCATTCGAGCTCTCTCACAATGTGAAATTGTACTTAGGAATTTAATTTTGCCGAGAGTACCCGAGCCAAACGGGCATTCAAGGGATTTTTTCATGCCGCATAATCATACGACATGGACGCTGTCGATTTTTTGCATCATGAAAATCCACCGACTTGGGCCGTCGTCGAACCCGCAACCTTAGGTGCAGAAGACAAGCAACAAATCAACTACGTCACAAATTCTAGACGACAAGAATTGATAATAAGTGCCATTGTATATATAATAAAATCAGAAATGAATACGTCAGACTGAAGAATCTTTCTTCTTTTTCTTTTTTTTTTGAATTTTTTTTTTTGAATTTTTTGATAATACCTAAACAGTTGAAAAAGGTTTATCAGGTCTTTGAAAATTATTCATTGAAACTAAGAACTCTTTTTCTTCCTTCTTCTACCAAAAGTCGTTTTTTATAAGTAACATTGATTACATAGTGTCCCAGAAGAATTAACTATTTAGTCCAATCCAAGGAAAGAAAGTAAAAGTGTGGGGGCGAGACATCAGAAAACTAAGAATAGTTTCACAGTCGGAGAGGATTCGTCTGAATGCTCGAACGAACACCTGATACATTCGAGGCTTTCCTATGTAAAGAAACACCATTCTCTCCTGTTCTCTGGACCAGTCCTTATTTATATTCATAGAAATCTCCCTCTTCTTTTTCCCTATGGGGATTATGGTCTAGGTAAAGAAAAAAAAACATTGAATTTTCGTTTTTGTATTAAGACTCTTTTGGTTTATTACATTTAAGAAGATACATCGTTTTGTGTTAGAAAATTACTTGCTAAAGGGATTTTCGATGAGTTTAATTTAAGAAAGTGGCGTTTACAACATTCATTGGAAGTTTTTAACTATTGTTGAAAGATGAGAAAGAAATTAAAGTTCTCTTTTCACCAGAGTACGTAGGAAATATATGTGTTATTACTTTGGTACTTATGCATTATACTGTCGACCCATTTTGTCCGATCAAAAACATTAATTCCTAAATGACCACAAACATTTTGTGGCTAAACAAAATACGGAGAAAAGAAATATCACGAAATTTCACCATAGCTTTTAGATTCCAACTCATGTGGAGGCGAATATTTCTCCTTTTTCAATTCCTACTATTAGCTCACACTCTTTATACATTTATTTGTTTATCTCGGTGGAATTTTCAATCGTTAATAAAATACATTTTAAAGCGCTCATTTGAGCGGAAATTTTATACACACGACTATTTTGGATGACAATACGGTAATTTAATTATAATTAATTAAAATTAATTGATTGAAACTAATTATTTAAATAATTACAGATACAGCGAGTCACGTTGGCTTCATTTTTAGAGACTTGGGTCAAAACTTTACAAGTTTTTTTTTCTCACGTTTAAAAACATTTATTTGAACTGAAATTTTTGATACACGATAGTTTTAGATGACAATACGATACTTTAATGACAATTAATAAAAATTAATTGCCTCTTAATTTTGTGACTCTGTCATATGTATATACATATTTATATTAATTGTAATTGTTTAATAAAAAGTAACTAAAATAAAGTTTTCCTTTGTTGACCTAAGTAGGATTGACTTAATTTATATATATATATATATATATTACCTGTTTAATACGAAAACGTAAAAATCGCAATGTGAATATAAACGTCGTCTATTTTGCAATTGCTGTTTCACAAATTGGTATTCATTATAATATCATGTAAACAAATGTATAAAGAACAAAAATGCATTAAATGTCTGACTTTTCAATAGCATGTAATGGATGATGATAAATATATTTACACCCAAAAATGGTTTTTAAGATCAAATTGTCTTTACCTATTGAAGAAAATAAATTCCCTTTGTTAAATCAATCTCAATCGCAAATATATTTTAGCTTACTATCGTTAGAAAAAGTCATATAAAGGGACAGCATATTCAACAAGTAATATCCCCTCAGGGGGCTCACTTTCTTTAGGTGAGTACGGGTGTCACAATCCCGAGGTGCCCTAGTAATCTTTTCCTTTTCCCAAGGGGTTTACTTTCTTTGGTAAATACGGGTGTCACGACCCCGGGGTACCATAGTGATCCATCTCTATTTTTGACCCTCTTCCTTGTCATACAATTTCATCTTTTTTTCCTTTCCCGTCTAGACCACATACAAATATTTTCAAATGAACGTAGATACAATTATTGTTAGTGTTTTTTTAATGTCTGAAACCCGTATCTTCTGCAAATCCGACGCCAAATATTCCGTCTTCAATGCCTGCAGTCTGCACATCATCTTCATCAACTCAAGCACATCTACTTCCTTGCACATCTTCAGTAATACCAACCATACAAAATCAGTCTCATTTACCTATACCCATTTCTATTACTGCTACCCTTGACAATAGCCTAAATACTTCTGCCTCATCTTTATCAACTAAAACACGTCTATTTGCTACAACATCTAATAAATTTTTCAGCACTGTCAACTGAATTTCAACTATCAGTTCCCTTACTGAATCGGCCTCCAATAGCGAACTTCTGATACATCTAAAATCCCAAAGTGTGTAAAACAGAACTCAAAAAATAGAAGAAAACGCACAAAAGTACAGAAACCAGAAATAGAAATAAAAATGGCTTCACATAAACCCAGAAAGTCAGCACCTACGGAATATGCAACAGATCAAGAAGATATTATTATGTATGACGTGGGGAAGGATGAACTTGAACCAGATCCCCTGCGGATAAATACGTCATGGAGCAATATTTTGGCGAAACAATCCTGACAAATATTTGGGCGCGGTAACTCCAACACGATTTAGAAAATGTAGGAACTCATTTTTTTTCATAAAACGCTGACTGCTTGAACTTTGTTTTAAATTCCTATTTTTCATTTGGCTGTGTTTAAAAAAAACTTGTCTTAAAGCTTAAAAAGCTTTTATGATTTGAAAACGATTTTTATATATGATTTGATATTTTAACATTTATTGAAACTCTATTGTCTGTTTTTTCTTACATATTTCGTAAAATGTTTTAATATTTTAACATATGTTTGAAGCAGTATAGCCAGATTTGGCTCTTGTGCCAAAAAAACTCCACATTCACTCACTCACTCAACAAGTAATATAAAAAATTTTTAAAAAATTAAATTCAAACTTTAGTCAAAAAAGAAAAATTTCGTATTAGTTACTTTTTGTCAAATAATTACAATTAATGTAAATATGTATATACATATATAATGTAATATATATATATATATATATATATATATATATATATATATATATATATATATATAATGTAAATATGTATATGTGACAGAGAAACCTAATATTAAGCGGCAATTAGTTTTTATTAATCATTATTAAATTATCGTAATCTCATCCAAAACAATCGTGTATATAAAATTTACGTTCAACTCAATGCTTTAAAACGTGAGAAAAAAAAATCTTTTAAAGTTTTGCTACACGTTGCCAACGTGGCTGTATCTGTAATTCTTTGAGTAATTAGTTTTAATCAATTAATTTTTATTAATTATAATTAAATTTTCGTATTATGATCCAAAATAATCGTGTGTATAAAATTTCAGCTCAAATGAGCACTTTAATATTTATTTTATTAACGATTAAAAATTTGAATATATATATATATAGGGAGATTGTGAACTAATAGTAGAAATTGAAAATTAGATAGCTTTGAATAAAAATGTACTGATTTTTACGGTACAATTTGTGTTTTTGCGAAATGCAAATACTAAATTTTATTTAACAATAGCCATTTGATGAATTTGGCAAATGAAAGAGATTTTGGTAAACATTTTTAGATTTTTGATGCATATTATTATTAATCTTCAAAAGAGTTGAATGTTTTTCTCGTTTAAAGTAGCTTAAATGTTATCCTAAGAATGTCCATTCAAAAGATTTAAGGATAAAAATTCATGGCTTTTTGAACGCTTTATATTTTTTTCAGGAAAAAGATTAGTTCTTAACAAAATATTTTCCTAAGTATTACGTCCATTAAAATAATGAACTAAGGAAAATACGTGATGCCTTTAATTTGTTTTGAATTCACCAACTAGCTAAAAAATCTGATATTTCCAATCATAATTTTTTTTAAAGAACAGACATTAAAACTTAAGATTGAATTCTTAAGCATATTTATCGTTTTTTGTTATAAGTAATTTTTAAAATATAAAAAAAAATATTCTTTTAAACACAAATGTCCTTAAATCTTTTCAATTGACATTTTTGGGATAATACTTAAGATATTTTAGACGAGAAAAATATCCACCATTTTAGAAGATAATGCCGCAAATAATAATATGTATCAAAAATCTAAGGCTATTTGCCAAAATCTCTTTCATTTGCCAAATTTATCAAATGGCTATTATTTAATAAAATTTAATATTTGCACTTTTGTTCTTTGCATTAAGACAAATTGCACCTTAAAAATGAGTATATTTTTATTGAAAACTATTAAATTTTAAAAATTACTTCTAACAAAAAACGATTAATATGCTTCAGAATTCAATCTAAAGTTTTAATGTCTTTTCTTTTAAAAAAAATTCAGAATGGGTATATCAGAGTTTTTGGCTAATTGGTGAATTCAAAAAATTTAAAGGCATCACGTAATGCTTTAAGAATCAATAAATTATTCTTAATGAATTGTGTTAAGAACTCATCTTCAAAATAATAAAAGCCACGTATTTTCAAGGCAAAAAAGTGTGTCTTCAAAGAAAAGAAGCCCGCAAGCTAAATTTTTAATAATGGTAACCGTTTGATACATTTCGTAACTAAAAGGTATTTGAAAGGCAAAAATATATATATATATATATATATATTACATAAATTTTTTTAAGAGTTGCGCGATATTCTTTTTTAAAGTAGCGATTATTTTGCCAATCTAAAAACAGCTTGAACTAATTTTCAAAGAATGTTTACTGAAATATTAAGGAAGTTTCTGCTTTAATAAATATTTATTGAATTTTAAATGTTCCATCATCTTTAAAAACGAACGACTAGTAGTTCCTTATTATTTCGAAAATGATTCTGATTCTACAGTATTTTTTTCCCTTAACGTTCCTAAAAATGTTATACTTTTGCATATAAAACTTTAACAGGAAATAAATGGAAGACACGCAATAGAATCAAATCTTTTGAAGGACTGCTTTCTACTATAGAAATATTCTCTTTTTTGTAGAACGTGTTTATTGTGATAGAGAGGCAAGAAAATATTGACGAAGAGTGAAGTATGTATTTTCTATTCAAAAACCCGTGTCGACCTTTTTCTCCTTTCAACTGTCACTTTCGGTTTCAATTTGTTGCTTTTATTGCATCTGCCGTAAAGACATATTTTTCCGGATAATATGAAAATAAAAATTGCAAAAATTGTTTAGGTGTTGAAATTTATATTCGAATGTATTGGAGGACGTGTGCAGAATCTCTCTTTCGAGTGTTTATAAAGGTCTTAGGAAGTAGCATTCATTAAAAATTGAGCATTTACAATAATGAAGTGAGCTGGAAGTGTGTGTGTGTGTGTGTTAAGTGATTATAAAAAATGTAGAATTATTCTGCCTTTTAAATTCATGAGTGTATGATTTTTTTACGAAAGTATATTATACGTAACGAATGGAAAAAACCTTTTTTCCGTATTTTAATTGACTGATTTGATGTGATCTTATTCAATTCGAACACAATTCCATTTCTTTCACTGATCCTATACGTTGTTAACCCCTTCCCGATTTACTTTATTTCTGGATTATTAATAAGAAAAGTCAATTTTTTATGCTTATTTTCAAACATACGTATCTTTTTAAAACATAATAGCACCATTCGCATGCAAAATTTCCTAAAAATTGATGTAAAAAAATCAATTTAAATAAATGAGTAATTTACCTGTAAATCTGGCTTTCTGTATGGCAGAAATAATTAGACTTTTGTGTCGATTCCCTCTAACTGTAAATATAAAGGTTATAACGTGTACTCAATACCATTCGTTACAAGGTTAGAATACTTAGCTTTTATTTGAATAACAAATTTTATATTTACATTTTTTGCATGTATATAAATGATTATGAAATTATTAATCAAAATTTGATCGTGTATGATAAATTCGAAAACATGGTACTGCACATAACCCAACATCACAATATGGACAGTAGAACCTTATTTCTCTTTTTGCCTTCTTCCCTTTGAGCAGTAAATAATGCATTGGAATGTTGCTTTAGTTGTTTTCACTATTGAGGGAATATAGTCAACAAAGTGCTTAGCAGAAGTACGTCCTCTTTTTGCAGCAAATTCCATCAAGTGGTACTTTTCAATTTTTCATAACCATAAAAAGCATATGTGAAACCATTCGGAAAAGACCGATTGCGCAGTGTATAATTTCACAGTGCCCAAGCTACACTCGGAATGAACCGTTACGTATGTATCGCCTGGACGAGCTCAACACGGAAAAAACCGGCAAAGGGTAAGCACAATATGTTGATACTTTTGTAATGCAACAATATTTTATGCCTTAGAACTTAACGGCGTTCTCTTTTGGAAGCAAGGCTAAGAAGGAATTAATATTACGCATCACTTCCGGAATAAAAGGGAAACATCATTAGCTACTATTGAGGGAGATTTAACTTAAAATATTCCAAGTTGGAAAGCAAAATTTTATATTTCGCTTATGATACTGTAGTTGCAACACACATTTTCATCCAAAAATAATTTAATTAAAATAATTTCTAATTTCCTACAATAACTTTTATTAGTTCACAATCTCCCTATATCTTATTTAAATTTTCAATCCTTAATAAAATACATATTAAAGCGCTCAACAGAGCTGGAAATTAAAATACACGATTATTTTAGATGATAATACAGTAATTTAATTATAATTAATAAAAATTGATTAAAATTAATTATTCAAAAAATTACATATACAGTCACGTTGGTATCATTTTTGGCGACGTAGCGACACTTTTGGTGACTTGTGTCAAAACATTAAAAGGTTTTTTTCTCACATTTTACAGCACTCATTTCAGCTGAAATTTTCTGTGCACTATTGTTTTGGCAGAGACAATACGATAATTTAATTATAATTAATTGACTGAAACTAATTATTTAAAGAATTATAGATACAGAGAACCACGTTGGCTTCATTTTTCGCATTTTTGGTTCAAAACTTTAAAAGATTTTTTTTTCTCACGTTTTAAAGCATTTTTTATACACGATTGTTTTAGATAACAATACAATACTTTAATGACAATTAATAAAAATTAATTGCCTCTTAATATTATGATTCTGTTATATGTATATACATATTTATATTAATTGTAATTATTTAACAAAAAGTAACTAAAATAATAAAATTTTTCTTTGTTGACCTTAAGTAGTAATTGACTTAAAAAAAATTTATAGTACTTGTTTAGCTTAAGGTATCCGACTACGTTCGGAACCGTGATTATAAAAAAAGCCCATAAATGGATAATTTTCATGATATTTAGTGTCACTCAGATTAGAATACATGTATAAATTTTTTTTAAGGACATTTTGACAAAAAAAAAAATGATTTAAATACAATATTTTGGCAAAAAATTAACTTAGAATAACCTTTTTTCAAAATGTTCTCCTTTTGTGAAAAATGCTTCTATTATAATAATATTTTGCCTGTATATAGTTCAGACCTCTCTACAGAGGCTCAACTAGAATTGTTTGAAATATATAACTTAGAAGTGGGTTTATCCATATTTTGCTACAAAAGAAGAGAAAAATTTTAATAAAAAATGCCGGTAATTATTTCAATTGGAGATAACTCTGAAAATAATGTGAATTTTTCAAAACTTCTAGTTGAGCCTCTGTACAGAGGTCTGAGCTATATACAGGCAAAATATTATTATAATAGAAGCATTTTTCACAAAAGAAGAACATTTTGAAAAAAAAAATTATTCTCTATGTTAATTTTTTGCCAAAATATTGTATTTAAATAATTTTTTCTGTCAAAATGTCCTTAAAATAATTTTGTACATGTATTCTAATCTAAGTGACACTAAATATCATGAAAGTTATCCATTTATGCGCTTTTGCAAAATCACGGTTCCGAACGTAGTCGGATACCTTAATGTAAAGTTAAGTGTATATTTGTAGTGCTTCTTTATTTGATGCTCAGTTGACCCTTTGGGAGAGTGGCTGCTTTCCTTTGAGAGGAACCCCTTAAATTCATTTAAACCACGAAAGGCTGCACTTAACAGTTTTTTTTTTATCCAGCGAAGCAAACACTTTTATTCATTATAACGAACGTGTGGTGGATGCCAGGTGCGGGAATGCAATTTTTATGTTGTTTCTCATCTCCAACATTATGTAAAAACTTCCTGTTCATTAAGACCATGTTTCGAGAGCGTGTACTCTTTTGGATATTTTCCGAGGGAAATATTTGAAAAATTCCTTTTCTAATTAATAATTGGGATTATTGTGGAATTGCATTGCAGGCAAAAGAAAGAAAAATGTTTTTTTTTTCTTTATTGTTATCACTCCAAAGAGAATGCATACGGATTTTGCTTAAGTAGATAGTAATTAATCGTCTGAAAAGCAAAGGAATTCCAAATCACTGAAATGTATTATCGTAATAATTTAGGAAAAGGAATCCTACAACACAGTTTTTTTTTACCTATGCAAGGTCTGAATTTTGCTTTTAGCACGCAACATGCTGGAGTAATAATGTCGCCGTCTTTGTAAAGTCCACATCATCGAAATTGACGCATGCGATTTAACTATCATTTGGTGGAAAAGCATAATTTGGGATTAACTGACGGGCCTACGATGGAAAAAATACAAGGGAAGTGATGGCTCAACTTTATGTATTTTTCAATTCCTACCACATTAGCTCGCATTTTCTCTATATTTATTTATTTATCTTGGTGGAATTTTCAATCGTTAATAAAATACATTTTAAAGCGCTCAATTGAGCTGAAATTTTATATACATGATTATTTTGGATGACAATACAGCAGTTTAATTATAATTAATCAAAAGTAATTGATTAAAATTAGTTATTCAAAGAATTACAAATTCAGCCACGTTGGCATCATTTTTGGCGACTTAGGGACCCATTTGGCGACTTGCGTCAAAACTTTAAGAGATTTTTTTTAAAGCATTCACGTTTTAAAGCATTCAATTGAACTGAAATTTTATATACACGATTGTATGGATGACAATACGATACTTTAACGATAATTAATAAAAATTAATTACCACTTAATGTTGTGATTCTGCCATTTGTATCCCCTCAGGGGGCTCACCTTCTTTAGGGGAGTACGGGTGTCACAATCCCGAGGTACCCTAGTGATCTTTTCCTTTTCCCAAGGGGTTTACTATCTTTGGTAAACACGGGCTTCACGACCTCGGGGTACCCTAGTGATCCTTCTCTATTTTCGACCCTCTTCTTGTCATCCCATTTCTCCTTTTCCCGTCCAGACCACAGACTTATGTTAGAAAATGAACTTTGTTCAAATTTTGTTTTTTCTAATGAAAAAACTTCCTATTTATTATTAACATATTTTGGTTTACATTTTGTATTGCGTTAATTTAGTTTCTTTTTCGTATATTTCTTTAACTATTTTGATTATGTTTCCTTATTTTTTTTTCGACTAACATCGTTGGTTAGCCAACCTGCATGTTTGCCGTGTGCAGCGTCCTGTAAGGAGGAAAATGGTGTCCTGGGAATACCTTTGGCTAACGCTTCGCTGTAGACGGGAGGCAAGGAGTGAGCTCGCTCCTGTCAATCGGCTGGTGATACCTCTCTTCGGTGTCCCCGAAGAGACATTGCTGTAGGGTTAGTTTTGCAGATAAGGGGTGTCGGGTTTACCCGTTGGATCCTCGCAATGGACTGTAGTATTATATTCTGGGTGTACTCTAGGTAAGCGTTGTGCCTGTTATTTGCCAGATGACCCGCACACTGCCTCCCTTGTTGGACTCCGTGGTGGGTGGAGGCATGCCAGAATGAAGTTGTTTTTTTTCTTCACATTTATGGAAATATGCTGACCTAAAATGGTTGGACCATTTGCGATTATTTAAAAGTTATCTCCATTTTTCTATAGGCCAACAAGGCACATATATAAAGTTTCTATTTTTCTTTTGTGAGTGGGGCAGTCGGGATAATAATCAATACTGGGTCAAAACAGAGTGGCCCCCCAAAAAAATCTTAAGCCGGGCACCAGGAATGTGATTCTGGACAGCTTAGTTGAACCGAAAAATGTATTGTTAACCCCTCTGCATATAAAACTAGGTGTACTGAAGCAGTTTGCCAAGGCTATTTCAGAAGATGGTGATTGTTTCAAATATCTTTACAAAAAGTTTTCTGCTTTAACCAAATCCAAGAGGAGAAAGAGGTTTTAAATATCTACAAGCTTATGAAAGATATAGAACATGACAACAAAGGAAACAGAAGCTGAGGTTGTGGCTGGGTCAAAATACATTTCCTTTACTCAACTGTCGACTTTTCTGCCGAACATTTAACAGAGTGAAGAAATGGGGTAAAAGTTATACCTAGAAATAAAAGATAAGGAGCACAAATATCAAAGAAGAGGAGACAAAAGCATGGTCACCGACTACTGTTGGATGTTAACACGAGATGGGCCCTAGACCAGGGTTACTCAACCTTTTTCCCGCCGGGCTACATACATATAACAGGTATTTCACGAGGGCCGCACCATGAGGATTATGAAGAAAAACATCACTTAAAGATTAAAATAACGTTGGACAAAACCAAATTAATCAAAATATTAAAACTTTTTTTTTCTCGCCTTTTACTTTAATACTATTTTATCCTCTCTATCAAAAACACAAAAAATATTTAATTTTATGCATCTTTTAATGAGTAATGGGGTAGTTTCGGTTTCCTTTCATCCATGACCAAGCCTCTTGTTTATATACTATAAGAAAAAAAGTAAATTGATAGCAAAATTGATAGATTTGATTACTTGATTGATAAATTGCCCTCTAAATTTTTTGTACATTTCTAAATATTGATTCTATAAGGCTATGACTGGGCCACTCAGGTAAGACAGGTGGGCCACAGGTTCAGTATCACTTCCCTAGACTGAATATAAAAGAACGTCAAAAAGAAATTTCTAAGAGAAAAAAAGCACGCATTTAAATAAAAAATTTGTCTTTTTTTTTTTTTTGTGCTTTTTGTGGAGTTTAAAATTTGTTTCAAATTTCCCTATACGCAGGCGTAATTATTGCTCCTATCTTTCAATCGTTTATTTTATATGAATTACCTTAATAAATGCTAATTAAAATAGTATACCGATAATTTTTTCTATAGAAATAGCACCATAATTGGGTATAAAAAGTTTAAATTTCAAGAAATCTTGTTTTTTTCTCTCTACCAATATTAACTCGTGAAATCTGGTAACAGTGGTTTTCATTTATTTAATAAAAAACCATTTTGCCTCATCAAGAATCGATATTTACACAGATTTAACTGGATAAAAACTACTGTTGCCAGATGATACATATTAAATTTTTCAAAAGAAATATTTTTCAAACAGGATTTTTTTGAAAAAAATATCAATATCGAATTCACAAAAAGTCCGGACGCGATGGAAAAAATGGTGATCATTTTCGAAATCAGCACATCAAATTACATTAAGTCATCGACAACTTCTTTTGTATTTTTTCGGAAACTTTAATTTTGCAGATCTGTGTTTCTAGCGATAAGTTTAAAAAAGGCGATTAATTTATCATAATGCGAAAAAAGTGTGCACTTTTTCTTATAAATAATTAAATATTGAAAAATCTTGTAATCAAATTCTGTTTTGGTTTTAGAAATGATGTAAAAAGCAATTTAACTGATTATAATTTATAATAATTTATACATTAGTGTAACTAGTTAATACAACTGTTTAAAATTATTTAATATTTAATGCTGTAAAGTTTTACTTCATGTGTTAAATATTAAAATTCTTGCCTAATTTAAATTGAGAATTTGTTTCAAAAATTATCAGATATCTCTGCCATGTTTCTAGTTTTTAAAATTTTATCTTATGATCCTTTTAGGTATCCGACTACGTTCGGAACCGTGATTTTAAAAAGACGCATAAATGGATCATTTTCATGATATTTAGTGTCACTTAGATTAGAATACATGTTTAAAATTGTTTTAAGGGCATTTTGACAAAAAAAATTTATTTAAATACAATATTTCGGCAAAAAATTAGCTTACAAAAACCTTTTTTCTAAATGTTCTCCTTTTGTGAAAAATGCTTCTATTATAATAATATTTTGCTTGTATATAGCGCAGCCCTCTGTACAGAGGCTCAATTATGATTTTGGAAAAATTCACATTATTTTCAGAGTTACGACCACTTGAAATAATTATCGGCGTTTTTTCTTAAAATTTCTCCCCTGTGCTGTTGTAAAACATGGATAAACCCACTTCTAAGTTATGTATTTCAAAAATTCTAGTTGAGCCTCTGTACAGAAGTCTGAGCTATATACAGGCAAAATATTATTATAATAGAGGCAATTTTCACAAAAGGTGAATGTTTTGAAAATGGGTCATTCTATGTTCATTTTTTATCAAAATGTTGTACTTGAATAATTTTTTATTGTAATACTATTCTTAAAACAATTTTATATACATTTTCTAATCCAAGTGAAACTAAATATCATAAATATTATCCATTTATATGCTTTTGCAAAATCTCGGTTCCGAACGTAGTCGGATACCTTAAGACGCAACTCACATGATCGTGCGGGTTAGATATTCTTATACGTTTTTGCTTTTGGAATGGTCGTATGCAAGAAAAGCCCGAATCGAGTGATTGAGTGGTTAGAAGAAAGTGTTAAGTATCACTTTTATCAACAGACGATGGTTGTAGTCCATGTTTCACTTTCAGCTGTCAAATCTAGCTTTGTTTCCGAATGCAACAAAAAACCGTCTTCTTTTTATATGTCGTAAAAAGGTAATTATTAATATATTTCTAATTGCTTAGATACAAATTTTTATCTTAACATTTAAATAATTGTAAAATACTAAAAATGCTAATTATACTCTATTAATGTTGCTTGTAAGACTCGGGATCTCGTTACCCGCACGATCGTGCGACTTGGGCGTTACTTGAGTCACTCCAGCTGTAAAGGTAAGTGATTGTCATGTGAGTTTTCTTTTCTGTTTCAATAATAATGATAGAAGTTGAAATAAAAGCAAAATATATATTTATATAATTTTTACCAAATTTTCTTGGGGTCGCAATGGATGAGTCCCTTTTTTTCCTTCCTCTCACTCATTTTTGCAATTAATTTCCTCTTTCACACATTTGTTGAGGTGTATTGCATTTTCATTTTTTACCCAGATATCTGCATCCATATCTGTTCCTCCCACCCAACCCCGAAAAAAATCTGGGTTTTCCATTGGGAGTTGGCAAGGTGTGGTTTAAATATTTTCATTTTTATATAATGAAACTTTCTGATACATTTTATCATTTTTCATGGAATACTGAGCTAACATTCAATCAAAAACTGTTTCAGGTGTCTATAAGGAAAATAATTCTCACACAGGAAGAAATTTTACAAATGATAAATAAATCAGATTCTAAGCTTAGTGACATATCGGATGATGACTATGCTGCGGACAAAACATATGAACTATGCATACTGGAAGAAGAATCAAGTTCACATGAGAGCGATGAAAAAAACCAAGGAAATATTTGCTATGGGAAGACAATTTTGGATCATTCTTTACCATCATTATCTCTTGTGAACCCATTCATTTCATTGTTTTAGCTGTAGCAAATTCTTAATTTCTGTACAACAAGATGGAATATCAAATAAAATTCCTCTAAAAATCAAAATGGATACCTTAAAATTTAAGTTAGAGATAGCTGAAGCGCACGCGTTAGCAGACTCTCTCCCTACTAGAGAATGAATTTTAACTGATGATGAAGATAATGTTGCGATTCCTTCCGCATATATATCGAAGTGTTGTGATCTGCCTGTTGTAAATGTCATGCCTTTTATCATGGCTAATGTTTATTTATACTTGTCAAAAACAAAAATATGCTTTAAAGATTTTCACAATAAATAAATGAGTAAAAAAAAAAGAGAAAGAATTAATTATACATCAATAATTTCCTCATTTGTAACAATTTTAGTTAAATTTAAGATTGTGTCTTTTATCAACTTTGAGCTAAAAAAAAATGTATAACATGTAAAATTTCACAGGTGACCTGTTTCACGGATAAAGCCCAATCCGCAGCATTGTTCGGATATCGTCTACGTTCCAGGGGTGGAGTGAAAAGTTTTTTGATTATTTTTTTCAGTGTCATTGGGGTTAATATAGTATTAATAACCAGAAGAATTTAATATTTAAAGATAAAAATATTTCGGGCTTAAAGGATTATGTAATATTTCCAATCTTAGATATTGCAGTTTCAAATTGTTCCACCACGTGATAAAATTACAGTTATAAATTTTCAAAGTTTTACACAAGTTTTTCGAAAAAAGATATATGTTTTTGTTATATGCGTACAGGGGAAATAATACATGTTCAAAATGGGCTCAATTCACATGATAAAGACAAACACGTGTTCTCCATTGAATTTAAAACAGACATTAAACTAATTATTTTCGTGTTCTTTTCGTCAAACTTAGATAAAATTTCAAATTTAATAATTAGGTAAAAATGTTTAAATGTTGTAAAAAAATTCCTTCAAAAAATTTTAAAATTAAAAAGTATATTATTTTTATCATACACTTTTAAATATATAACATGGATTTTGTGTACCTATGTGCGTTATTATTGTTGAGAAATATATAGTTTTAAAGGAAAGTTTTCGTAAAGAGCAAAAGTAGGCAAAACAACGATTGCTTGAACTGATTAGCTGGAAACACATGATTGCATTTATTCAGTGACTATGACGTCACATGAATTTTTGAAATGATTGGCTAGAAACACGTGGTCATCGTTATCATGTGACTAATGACATCACATAAATTTAGCCCATTGATATGCGTATTAATTTAGGGCGTGATCGCTTAATAGAATGTAATATCGATACAGATACCTATATAATTAGTTACATTAAAATGATAGTTTTAGTTTTTAATGACATAAAATTAACAAAAATGAATTAAAAAATGTAAACTCTCGTACGTGTCATCATATGGTTGTTTTTGAATGCTGATTTTAATCAAAATTGAATGAATAAATATTTTAATTTTCAATAGTTTTTACAGAAATTCAAGGTTTTATTTTAAAATGATGGATTGCAGAATACTTTTTGTGAAAGGACTATTTTTTTAATACTTTATTTCATCCAATTTTATGCCTTGCCAGGCCAAATTTAATCCAAATAATAATACCTTTAAAGGAAAACGAATTTTCGATTGAATATCGTCTGAGGAAATAATGCGAGAAAATTATAACTTTTAATAAGATTTTTCTCACAAAATTGCAATCGAAGGTAAGTTTAATATGGAATACTCATTCTTATACATTTCCCACCGTTTCCTTAATAAATTATTAATCAAACCTTTTTTGACAAAGGTTCACTTGCTGCATAATTCAAAGAGCCTTTAGCATTCGCAGTAGTAAATAAACGCACGAAATATTTCACTTATTAATGGTACTGGAAACACTTAAGGTATCCGACTACGTTCGGAACCGTGATTTTTCAAAAGCGTGTAAATGGATAATACTTTTGATATTTAATGTCATTTGGATTAGAATACATGTATAAAATTGTTTTAAGGACATTATGACAAAGGACATTGTTTTAAGGACATTATGACAAAGGACATTGTTTTAAGGACATTATGACCTCTGTACAGAGGCTCAACTAACGCTTAACTTGGAAGTCGGTTTATCCATGTTTTACGAAAACGGAAGGGAGAAATTTTAAGAAAATACGCCGATAATTATTTCAAATGGTTGTAACTCTGAAAATAATCTGAATTTTTAAAAAGTCATAGTTGAGCCTCTGTACAGAGGTCTGAGCTATATACAGGCAAAATATTAATACAATAGAAGCATTTTTTACAAAAGGAGAACATTTGGAAAAAAGGTTATTCTAAGTTAATTTTTTGCCAAAATATTGTATTTAAATAATTGTTTTTTGTCATAATGTCCTTAAAACAGTTTTATACATGTATTCTAATCTATATAAGTGACACTAAATATCTTGAAAATTATACATTTATGCACTTTTTTAAAATCATGGTTCCGAACGTAGTCGGATACCTAAAGCATTTGTTTGTCCTGTTTCATAAGAGCTCAAACGTGATTCAAATAGATGATGTAGAGTTCGACTTTGTTTTTAAGAAGTCTTTATGTAATGAGGTATTTCAGTATCTAGAGCAGTGCTTCTCAAACTTTCAGGATTTGTGACCCAATATTCAACCATAATTTTCATCGCGCCCCCCCTTCCGTACAATTACAATGTATTGAATTCAATAATACTATACTTTGACGCTAAGGCTACAAAACGACTTTAACTTCTTAAGCACCTCCAGCGTATATAAACGTCTCACTCAGCCAAAGCGTTAATTTTCAGGGACGTATATATACGTCTTTCCGAAGTACGATCTTTTCTGTGCACTGCCATTCATAAAATTATTCCGAAGTCTTTGGAATGCAACAAAAAGGCCTTGACAGTGTTTGTAAAGAATTTACTTATTTCAGAGGACTTGCTTATTTATTCCTTTTCTCCTCTCCCCTCCAATACATTACATACGCACGCCTGCGTGGAAAACGGTAGCGTTGGGGAGTTAATCAAGTATCTTTTATTCATCAGTAATGGGATTAATTACAAACCATTCAAATTATCAAGAGAAGTGTTAATTTTGTATAATTTTATGTATGACGAGTCGATGGGGTCAATGGTAATTAATAAATTCATTCTTAACTTAGTATTCCTAAATTAATTGTAAAATATAGTGTGCACAGTACTAGTATATTAATAAGTGTATTATATCAGTGTAAATGTGTATTTATTTCTTATTATGTCATAATGCATTTTGATTGTTTACTTTCAATAAATTAATAATTTTTTTTTAAATAACCTTTTGTTTTCGGCTTTTCAATATGCTCGCCCCCCTTCGTAGAGTTATCACCCCCCTTGGGGGACACGCCCACAGTTTGAAAAACCCTGATCTGGGAAAGCATTTCGTATTTTTCCCGGCACGTCGGAAATAGAGGTAAAATGTGTGAGGGGGGCTGACGTATTCGATGGAATAAATAAATTAACCCCGTATCACTCGCGCGGGTGTTCGGGCCCCCAACAAAAAAAAATTCCTCCCCGGTTCTAAAAAAAATCGCAGAACCACTATTTTTCTGTAGCTGAACATTTTAGGGCATTAAACCTTCAGGCCTGATACAATCCCTTTTCTCAACGATTGGGAAAGTAATGACCTTCAAAAAAATTTATCTGGGGGGGTGGAACTCCCGAGAAGTTAGCTATGTATACAGGGTCTGAATGTTTTAAAATGTTAAAATTTTATTTTCTATACTTTCTACTATTATTATCTCATTAATTATAAAGTATATTTGTTACTGGTATATACGTTTTATACTGGTTTATGAAAAAATATAAAATTATGTATTTCAAAATGAAAATTTTTTTATGTTTAGTTTAAATTAATGTGTGTTAGTCTCCTTTATATGCAGTAAAAGTAATAATTTTATTTGTATAATACAAAAAACATCTTGTACTTCATAAATATGTATCAAAATGACTTAATTTTATTTTCATGGTTAAATACACGTGTTAAAAGTTTGGGGTGTTATCTACACCCCCCGAGTAACGACGGTAGCAAAAACAGACGCGAGTGACCGCGGGTTAACTATTTGGAACACATGAAATGAACTTTGCCATTTTTGTGCTTTTTCCTCTCTCTACCTTAAGATTTACATAGAAGTCTTGATACTTTAATGTAATATTTCAAGTAATCAGTTGTGAGTTATTATAATGTTTCGCAGATTATTTCCGTCTTGCAAAATTTTTCTTTGAATTTAAGACAAAATGAAGCCTGGTGAGTTAGGTGTAAAGAGCAAGAGATCGAGAATACAATAAGTAATTAAATTAGCTCTAGTATTTAGGAATAGGTTTAATATTTAATTAACGTTGCATTAGATACAACACGAGGGCTTTGACTGGCATCTCAATCTTCAAAACCAGGTTTCTCAAACTGTGGGTAGTGCCCTCCCTAGGGAGCGGGATAACTCTACGAGGGGGACGTCGAAAACAAAAAACTATTTTTAAAAAATTATTAATTTATTGAAAGTAAACAAACAAAATACATTTTGACATAATGAAAATCAGCATTTACATAGATATAATACACTTATAAATGTATCAGTATATATACTGCGCAAAGTATTTTATAATTAATTTAAGAATATTTAGTTAAGAACCCATTTATTAATTTAAATGCCCCCGTGGGTTGCTTCAAAATTATATAAAAAAAATTAATGCCATCTTGGGGAAATTTGTACGATTTATAGATAACCCCTTTTTACCCCATTAAAGGACGTTCACCTTTTTTCCACGTAGGCGCTAGTATGTGATGAACGGGGGGGCTGGGGAATATAAATAGGAAACCTCTGATAAAAGTAAATTTTTTTACAAACATTGTCAAGGTCCTTGTATTGCACCAATGTTCAGAATTTTTTAAAAATAGCAGTGCAAGAAAAGATCGTATTTTTGGACACATATATATTGGGGCATTTGCGCCGGTTGAGCGACACATATATATACGCCAGTGGCACTTAACAGGTTAAAGTCGTAATGTAGCTTTGGCTTCATAGTATAGTATTATTGAGAACAATGCATTGTTATTTGTATGGAGGACGTGGGCGAGGAAAATTATGATTGAATATTGGGTCGCAAATATTTAAAGTTTGAGAAAAGCGCGTCCTGTTCTAAACTTCATACCCAACGTAAGTTCAAATACATCTATCTACTGTAAAAAGGCATTCAGGATGAAAATACTCGAAATTCTTAGGAATTGATGTTTTATGTCCAGAAATGCTTACACTTCTTTTTCGTATAAACGTATTTCAGACAATTTATTTATAGTTCAAAGTGAATGTGCGTATGTATGTATATATAGGTTGAAGATGTTTATAAAACTTTTTACGCTAATATTTAGGATAATAAATACTTATATTTAAAAGAAAACAAACATACAGAGTACATCCGTTTAGTACAGTTTTGAAGATACAATCTCTGTAATTTTCCTCGGGGGGTCACCTTTTAGGTGATTTCGGTTTCACTTTCCCCGAGGTACCCTAGTGATTTTTTTTCTTCCAAAGGGGGTTTACTGTCTTTGGTAAACATGGGCTTCACGAACCCAGGAAAAATTTAGTGTCTTTTTCCCCCTTCTTTTTGCCATTCAAACCCCCTTTTTTTCCGCTAGCCCAAGCCCAAATTTTTTACAAATGAATTTTTGTTCAAAATTTTTTTTTTCTATTGAAAAACTTTTTTTTTAAAACATATTATGGTTTACTTTTGTATTGTGTTGTTTAGTTCCTTTTTCGTATTTTCCCTTTTTAAATTTTGATTATGTTGTTTTTTATTTTCGTTTAAACCCGTTGTTTTTAAACCCCGCATGTTTGCCGTGTGCGGCTCCGAAAGGGGGGGAAAAATGGTGTTCTGGGATCCTTTGGTTCCCTTTGCCCACGCTTCTCCACTAGGGGAGGAGGTTATGCCTGGGGATACCCGGGTTTCCCTTTTGGCCCCGCTTCACTGAGAGGGGTGGCAGGAGGAGCCCGCCCGTAAATCGGCAGTACTTTTCGGTGCCCCCGAGACACGCGTAGGTTAGTGCTGAAATGGGGTGTCGGTTTCCCCGTTGACCCTCACCCTGACCGTATCACATTTTCTGGGTCCGGTAAGCGCCCCTGGTTTTGGCCGTTGACCGGCACACTGCCCCCCCTTTTTGGGCCCCCGTGGGGGGTGGGGGACCCAGGAGGGGGAAACGCGTTGTTATGGGATCCCGCGTGTCCCCGGGGTAAAGGCCAATTTCCCCAAAATTAAATAGACGAAACGCCCATGCACGTTTTTTTATTTTTTACTTTTCCAACAATGCCATGTCTCTGAAACCCTTTACCATTCAAAAGCCATTTGGGAATAGGTGGTGAACCTAAATCTGTTAAAAAAATTAAGATCCGGGATCTACTAATTGAAAAACCCCTGCCGTACAAACAAAAATCTTTTTCCTTTTGCAAAAAAACCTTCGAACCACCTGAAAATAAGTCCACATAAAACCAATTCATGCCGGGGAGGGAAACCCGACCTTTTGACCACCCCCTGGTGGAAACCTTTTAGGATTCTCCGATCAGGGGGTTTTTAGGGCAGGAGAATCCCCAAAAAAATACTACTGTTATACCGACCAAACACTTTAAATTTTTAAATTTTAACAGTCCCACACTACCCCAAAACATTAAGCTGGCTATTTAAATTTTAAAATCCGTCCCTACATTCCGAATCCCCCGCGCGCTTTGGCCAGAGGTTCACCCCAAAAGCCGCCGGGGCATTTAAAATGTTAGATTATCCGTTGATTCTTCCGGGTTGTACCTAGAGCCGAAATGTGTTAATTGTACCGAAGTCACCCATCAAATTCAAAGTTATGCTCAAAAAGGAAAAAATGAAAAAAAATACAGGGGTTTTCAAAACAATAGAAATATACCATATGTAGAAGAAAAACTAATAGTCCACAATTCCCCCCTTCCTCAGGGTTTCCAAAACCCCTCGTTACACACAACGCAAAAAAATGAAAATATTTCTAAAATAGTTTGCCCACCATTAAAAATTTTAAACCTTAATATCCCTTCCAAATCTACTATATCCTCCCGGTCACGTTGTAAATCCTCTACATCGGCTCGGGAACACTTTGCATCCAATTTCTGTTACAATTACATCGCCACAGAATCTCAACCTCCTATTTCTGTAATAGATATTGCTCCCACCACTTCTAATAATTGTCTATCCTAACGCCTACTCCCCACCAACTGAAATACCCCCCGTTTTCAACTTCTTAAATTTAAAATCTATCAACTGATGTTCAATCATCGTTTTCCCTATCAGAATCTACAGCTAAACCAATAAGGAACATCTTTAAAAATCCCAAAAAATTCAAGAAATAAAAAAAACGCCCAAAAAAACAAAACCAGAAATAGAAATAAAATAACCCCATAAAAACCCAGAAACCCCCCTCAAAAATATACACTGGACAAAATGATTTTATGACTAGAAAAACTTTAGCCAGATCCTCTGATAAACAAAAGCCAAAAATGTTTTAAATTTAACATATATACGCAAGAACACCAACCCGATTCAAAAATAAAAAATTAAAAAAATTTTTTTAAAATGTATTGCCTGACTTTTTTTTAAACTAACATTTCCATTCTTATTTTTAATTGTTTTTTTAAATTTAATATATGGCTGACTTGGGGGCAACCCCCCCAAATTTCTTTTTTTATTTGAAAAGGGTTTAATGGATTGAATTTTTAAATTTTAAAAACGTATTATATTATATTTAAATATTTTATAAAATATTTTAAATTTTATAAAAATGTTTAAGGTAGCCAGAATTGGCTCTTGCGCCAGAAAACCCCACATTCACTCACTCACTCTGTAATTTTCCGTATTTTAAAAATAATAATCACTTTTTGAGAGCAAATACAATACATACAATTACAACACAAAGTTTATGAATGTGTATTTGATTAAATAAGAAAATTCCAATAATATTTTAAGAGAAAAAAATAAACACCATTTCTTGAAAGCAGTTGTTCTTGCATCATCCTTTTATCCTAATGCTGTTGATAGTATTTTGATGAAATATGGATCAAAAGCATGTATACTGTGAAAAGAATTTAGAGATATACTTCATGATAGGATTTTTTGAAAGGAATCGACAAATGATACTTCAAGCCATTTAAAGAAAATATTTGAATATCACTTTGATCATTGATAAATGACCTAACACGCGCTCCGTGTTCACATGTTTAAGTTAAAGAACAAAGTGTATGATTCTGCACTTTGGTTTTGCCCCCTTTGGTTTTGTTTCAAATGTGATGGGTTCTATCCGAAGGTATTCAGCTAATCTTCTTGGAGAAACTATTTTTTAACTGTGATTTGATTTTAAAAACCCCTTTCCGTGAGTTGACTTGATTTTATGCTAATGTAAATGTTATTTAAACCCTGGCGTTGGGTGTATTTGGTTAATCGAGGAATCGTGAAAAGTAAATAGGGGAATGTGATTTGTGAATAGAGAGTCATGCGTATAGATGTTAGTATTCAATGTCCCTAGAATTACCGAGTTCATTGTTATTCGATCATCTTTACAGATAGTTCAAAACATCCAGATACATGCTGGTTTTGGTTTCAGTATTTAGTACAATACGCACTTCGGGTATAGGCTTGCACTTTCTTGTGGCGTTTTTGCATCGCTGCGGCCATTTACCGTGCACCCCAATTCATCGACTCAATATGTCTCCTGTGTACTAATAGCCAAAACAGTTTCAAGCCATAAAACCCAAAATTCACACTCACCCCTCATAAATACTGCATCATATACTGACAGTACGGAATGCTCTGCACACGCGAGTAACCGAAGTTGTTCAAAACTTAGCACAAGATACTTTTAGAATACGCCATACATACCAAAATGGCTCTAACCAAACGCGTGCTCACAAATTTGAGATTCGGACATACTCATTTATGGTGGGTATCAACCAGGACGTACTCAAAATTGAAACTTCATATACTCATTTTGAGCCTCATACGGATCAAATTTGGAGAGAATAAAAGAACAAAATGAGTATGTAATACATTTTATTTTAGAGTTTGTTTTGCTGTTTATATTTATAGAGACAATGAAACAAGAAAAAGTATGTAATGTAACACTTATTTTTGAGTTTTTTGAATTTGAGAAAGAAAGTTAAAAGGAAAATGAGTATATATGCACTCATTTTAAGTATACCCTGTATCAGAGTTTGAAACAATAAAATGAGTATGTATAGCATTCATTTTCGGCTACTGTTGTATCTACTACACTTTTAACAGAAAACCATCTATCAACTCAAATCTTTACGGGATCTACCTTATGTGGATACCAGTGTCTCCTATGCTGGAGGTGGGTTGACTACCCCTATTAGGGGAAGTTTACCCCAACTGATTACATAAAGGGTATTGGGGATTCATCATATATATATATATATATATATATAGGAGAGAGGAGAGAACTACACATAGGAATTAGTTGGGAAAACTAGAAAATCTTCATATAATAATTATTTTTGTTTGAAAATAAATTTTTGATTTAATAATATTTTAAATGTACAATACAATTTGTTCAATTGATCATAAGGCTCTCTTTTACTCTAAAGTAAAAGTATGAATTAAAAAACACACAAAGTAGTAACAAAAAAAAAGCATTTTTCACATTTTCAATTCCATTTCCCATTTTTAATTTTTTTATAGAGGAAATCAATTATTTCCATTCAAGTCTTTTGTATAACCTTAATAGGTTATTTAAAAATAATCTTTTGATTACAGCTAAAGACATTAAGTACCGAACTTGAAATCTGAAAAGAGAAAAAGTACTTCTAAGTAATTCTAAAAAAAGTTACATTTCTAAGGTAGAACAAAACATTCTTTAAAAATGATGAAATTGAAATTAAGGAATTAGTTCCTTTTTGAATGCTAATGGACTTCAGATGTAGAAAAAGAAATACAAAATGAAGTTTCCTTTTTTCACAGAATGCATGCATCCAAATTCTCGCGGACGAATTTTAAGATGCACTTTCCTTTAAAAAAAAAAAGAAAAATAAAAAAACGATTTTTCATTTAAAACGTGCATTTAATATTTTAATGGACCAATGTTTGGTTAGGGAATTATTTACGATATTTGTGAACGTTATTATGTAAGCGCATACATTCTCTAATTTGTGTTCGCCTTTTCTCGGAAAAGATTTTGAAACATTTGGATTTGTAAGAATTCATTAATTTTGTAAAAACGTTATTCTACCGTTTGTAAAAAGATAAAAAAAAGTAATAATTTACTTCTTTTGAAATACTAGTGTAAATATTAAAAGTTTTTTTTTTTAAGTTCATTTCCATTACTGTAATTATTCCAGTTTTAAAATACTTGAGATCAAAGTCACTTTGCATTTTTTCAGAAAGACAGCTGGGGTACATCACAGCTTAATTTTTGTGGGTTAGGAATATATAGATTTGTCTTAACGAAAATCAAATGGGCTTTGACGAAATCTCCTCAGGCCTTCCACCTTCTTTAGGTGAGTACGGGTATTTCACGTTCCCGGATAGGTGCCCCAGTGATCTTTTTCTTCCTAAGGGTTTACTGTCTTTTGGTAAACATGGCTTCACGAACCCAGGGTACCCTAGTGATCTTTTCTCTATTTTCATCTTCTTCTTGCCATATCAAATTTCCCCCTTTTTTTCATAGTTTAGGACATGAGACTATAGTAGAAAATGAACTATGTTCAAATTTGTTTTTTCTGATGAAAAAAAAACTTACGCTTTACTACTAACATATTATGGTTTACATTTGTATTGTTAGTTAGTTCTTTTTCTGCATATTTTAAATACTATGATTATAGTTAATACTTTTATTTGTTTTGATTAACAAACGTTGGTTTTCCTAATCTTCGGTATTACGTTTGCTGTGTGCGGCGTCCCGTATAGGGGAAAATGGTGTTCTGGGGATCCTTTCTGGTGTTCCTTGCGGCCCACGCTTCACTGTAGACGGGTGGCACGCGGGAGTGCATCGCCCGTCAATCGGCTGGTAGTAACATTCAGGCAGTGTCCCCGCTGAAGAGACACCGCTGTAGGGTTTAGTGCTGCAGATAAGTGGGTGTCGGGCTTACCTGTTGATCCTCACCTCTGACTGCATCACTCATCTTCTGCGTACTCCAGTGCGCCGTGCTTTATATTGGCTACATGGGACTACACACTGCCTCCCCCTTTGTTGGACTCGGCAAAGTGTGGAGGCACGCTAGAGATTGAAGTAGTGGTATACGCGTTGTTATGGATCCAATGCCAAGCTGTGCCCGGTAGTGCCCTGTATTACCCAAACCCGCATAAATATTGAAAAATGACTAATACAAGATTTTATTACTTCCTTACCGAACAATGAAATGTCTTTGAAATCACCTTTTGCTATCTTCAAAAGCCCTCGTAGGAATAGGTGGTGAACCAAAATCAGTTAAAAGATTTAAGATTCGGGTGGATCTACACACAATTGAAACACTCTCTGCCGTACAAACAAAGTCTTTCCTTTCTCGCAAAAACTTTTCCTGAACTCACCTGTAACAATTGTGTTTCACACATAAAACTTGCATCCATGGTGCCGCAGGTCGCTTCGAACCTGACCTGTTGACCACCCCCTGAAGGAAATCCTTTTGAGGATTCTCTCTCCGATCAGGGTGTTATTCCCAGGTCAGGAGAACGCACAATAAAAGATAATGTTATACCGACCAAACACTTAATTTAGAATCTTCAACAGTCCCACTACCCCAAAACATTAATGAAGTATTTAAATTAAAATCCTGTCCAGTTACATTCCAACTTCCAGTGTGCTTTTAGCGCTGCAGAGGTCTGGACACTCTCAAATAAATGTTGTATATTACACTGATGTGCTCTTAGATAAAATCCGTTGCATTCTTCCATGGATTGTAAATTTGCAGCCGAGAAATGTGTTAATTGTACCGAACTCACCGATTAAATTCAAAGTTATGCTCAAAATGGAAAACTGAAAAAGAAAATACAGGTTATCAAAAAACTAATAGAAATATACCCTTTTCATATGTGAAAGCATCGAAAAATCCATATTATGCCCAATACTCCCAATCTTTTGCTCAGGTTACCAAAACCCCTATCACAGCCATGAGACCACAACGCAAACAGATGAAAAAGTAAAATATTAAATAAAAATAGTCGCCTTCACCATTGGAAACTTTTTAAAACCTTAGCCATCCGTTCCGGAAGTCATACTTATATCCTCCTCGGTCATTGCAGCTGCTGTAACTCTCTACATCGGCTCATAGGCAACACTCTTTGCCATCCATACCTTCTGTTACAATTACATCGCCATCAGAATCCAACCTATTTCTGTAATAGATATTGCTCCCAACGACTTTACACACCAGTCCCCGGATCCCTCAATCGCCTACCCTACACCTAATAACACACTTCATAAGCACCAATACCATATGCCCGCTTCTCATCCAACTCCACCATCAACCCCCCTCTTCTAGCTCTTTAAGCATTAAAAAGAAATAAAAAAAAGGAAAATTCCGATAGAAAGTAAAAAAGAAGAAAAGAATACACTAAAACAGTTTAGAGACATAAAATGACTCCACACAGATCGAGAAAACCAGTTTATTAGTATACAACGGATGAGGAAGAAATGATTGTTTACGCAACGTGGAAGACGATATTGAATCGAATCCCGACTGCGTATAAAAAATGGAAAAGATATACAAGGGAGAATTAACTCCGACAAGACACAGAAAACATCCCTTTTCATACACTAGAAACTTGGTGGGGAATTCCCCACCACACTTGAATTTCTTTTAAATATATTGAAAATAAATTTTATACCTTTTTTTAAGATTTTAAATTTTAACAGTCTATATACCTTTACATTATTTAAATATATGTTTGGCGCAGTATAGCCAAAATTGGCTCTTGCGCCATAAAACCCCAACTTCACTCACTCACTCACTTGACGAAATCACTTCGGTTAAATTATTGAAATATTAAATCAATATGGTTTATACTTGAGCAATTTTTTTCTATTCATTGCAAACGGGATGTAAGAAAAGGTTGTATGAGTATAAAAACAAGGCATAACAAATCAAAGTGATGCTCAATTAAAAAAAAAAATTAACTCATTAAAATTTAAGTAATAAGAAAACGAGACTCTTCTTCTGATTATGTTTACAGTGAAAGAGTGGGACTAAAATTAACGTCACACACAAAAAATGCACGGGTACCCCTTGGCGATTAGGTACTTTTTATTTGATAAATTGTCAAGTGACGAGGAGACAACGCCGATTCTGCATACTCTCCTTCGACAACGCCACCGATGCAGGAGCCGAGTCTCGAGGTTTTAGCGGCTCCTGCCAGCTTCTCCGCCAATGGCAGGATACGTTCCATTGCCTGTACCGAACTCATGACACGCCAGCCAAGAGTCCGTGGACATTGACCACTACGTTACCACCACTACTACATGTTTACGGTGGAATGTGATTGAAAAAACAAGGCTACATAAAAATAAATAAGAAGTAATAATGAAGAGTGTAACTGTGAAAACACACATTTCTCACTATATATTAACCTTTATCAGATCCATTCGTTCTTGCTAGCTTCGTAATCAGTAAAAAAACGGACGAAAGAATTAAAAAATTTGAGTTAAAACTTTTTTTAAACTTTTAGTTCTTTATTAAGAGAAGGAATTAGAAAAGACTAGAAATAATGAAGAAATCCAGCTTATAAAAAATGAAGAACGGAACATAAAAAAAAAAATCTTATGCCTACATTAAACTAAAATTATTTTACTTCCTTGGTGTATACGATAATTCTGACTTTAATAAAAGAACTTTATCTGCCAAAAATTCTTCTTTTTTTTTTCTCAATTTGGAACTACACATGGAATTTGGCATAAATTATGAGACACATTACAGGCATATAATAACCACATCCATTATTTACAATGGATCACACAATTTCATTTCGGCGCGTATGTTACAAACCAAAATTATTTATATAAAAAGTAATAAAGACAAATATGAAAAATTGTTTTCGGTTAAAAACAAGGTAAGCGTAACGGGGATAGTATTTATTTTTTGCATTTACCGATAAATTTACACAAGAAAAAGGAAGCTTCTTTGTGATGCAAAAATACATCAATATCCAAAAAAAAAATTCATATGGTTTTTTTTTTCGTATTTCACCTACTGGCTACACTCATTTCCCGATTGGTTCCAAATTTTATTTATTAAAAATAAAAATTCATGTATCTAAGGTTTTAAAAAAAAGCAATAATGCCTTTCTATATATCTCATATTCAGTGCTTTTTTTTATAGAGAGTTCTACAAAATGTCTCTTAAAAGAATAGATTTGCTACACATATGTTTGAAAAGAAAATGAGTATAATGTTTTCATGTTTTGTAAGCCATTAATCTTGACTTGCATTATTTTTTATTGTTGCTATAGATGTTTGCTATTGATTTTTGCGTCAGTTCTGTATTTGATGTCTTCTTTCGACGTAGAAATAATGATTTACGACTTTTCATTTTGGACCATAACTTTACTTATTTTGCACTTGCCATGCATTTCAGGTGTCATCCTCCATTTTCTTAAATATATGTATATGTATAAAATATATTTTTCTTTGAAAAGCGCAAAAACGTATCTAACATGTTTGCATCCAAAATTTTAAGGATTAATTTCGAAAGTGTCTGGCAATAATTTAAATTTTGAAAAATACTATAACGTTAAGTTTACTGTTTTTCAACGTAAGTTTATTTGAATTTTTAAAATTATTAATAAAATTCAATCCAAGAATGTTTTAATATCATCTGTATTTCTTAAGGTATCCAACTACCCTAAAATCATGATTTTTTTTGTAAAATTGACAAATTTTTTTATGATTTTATTTTATAGGCCATTTTATTATCTTTATAAAAATACCAAGTTTTTTATTTTCAATTCTCTAGAACAAAAACTAAAAGTGTTTTAGTAAAAGCAGATGGCATAACTTTGCGTAAGATGTCACACTTTAAAATGCGTTTTACTCGAAATGTGTTTTTATCGAAAAGGTCAAACGTCGACAGCGATTGCTCAAAAAGTTTTTAAAATAATTTACTGAAATTTTGTGTGTTTGTTCTGTATAATAGTAAAAGTGATTTAACCATCAGATTTATCAATCTTTATTTTATTACAAAATTTACAGTATCTTTATGTGAATATAATCACTGTTTTTTTTAAACAATTTCATATAATAACTCACAGATAAGGTGCTCTAGTTTTTGTAAAAATTAAAATATCTCTTATCCTGAAGATCATTTCAAAAAAGAATAGCAAAGCAACATAAAAATTGAAAAATTGAGAATTTGTTCTTTTACTACTTGAACAAAGCGGGCCCCGTTTATGCAATTTTTTGTCAATTTTTACCCATTTTTTCCCATTTTAGTAGTGATAACTTTTTTTCCTTCTTAATTTTAGTCTTTTATCTTAAAATGTACTAAATAAATCTAAAAACCACAAAAAATCTCCATATCTCCACTTTTTTAAAAAAAAGTTATCGCAAGTGGACGGATACCTTAATAGTGGTTAGTGCATCACGCTTCCACACCACAAGTCCGAGGTTCAAACCATGGGCTGGGCAAGGCTGACTCAATGTTTCATTCCTTCAGTGGGTCGATAAATCACTACCAAGCTTGCTTGGGAAATTAACACTGGAGGTTTCGTGTCAGACTAACCACCTGAACGGAACATGTGTTAATTCACCTCAGGACCCAAGGTCATGTACACTGAGTTGGGCATAGTAGGCCTTGGCCTTCATGGGCTGGTGCGCCACTATCTCGTTGCCAAGGTAGCCGAGTGGTATAGGTATCGGATCGTGGCTTGCCTTGTCACGAGTTCGAGCCCAGTACCACTAAAACCCGCCGTGTAGGGCAGCGATGCACGTTAAATCTGTGGACAGCTGAAACGTCCTCCCGTTGGTGTGGTGTGGTAGTTAGGAGAGGGGGTGCCAGTTCAGGTGTCGTCCACGTCACTTGACCATGGTTCAAAATGACGTGGTCCGTCGCCAAAAGCCCTCGTGTAGCTGAACAGTGTGACGTTAATATTCAATCAAAAAAATCACACACACACACACAAGCGCCACTATCTCATAATGAGTGAGAATAAAATGAGTAAAATTTGCCTTTGCATTATTTTTTGTAGCTTTTGCGTTTTCATTAAAGTACGATTAACGAGAAACAATTGTAAATTTTGGCCAAAGAAAGCGGAAGTTAATCAAAAAACATTTTTATCATCAAAATGGTGGACAATTAACCGAAATTTCTTTTTCTGCGATATCTGAAAGAATGTATATAGCGATATATATAGATAATATTTAAATAATATCATCTACATATATAAATTTAATAAGATAATATTTAAATACGAGGACTACATTTTTTAAAAATTCTTTCTTTAGTCTTTTGGATGAAACTAGACAAGACTTCTCTCCTCTTCAACGAGCTATCAACTTCCGTGGCGGCTGCGGTAATCAAGGTAACGGCCGGCGTAGTATGGGTTCGAACCCAGTACCACTGAAAACCCGCCATGCACAGGGGGCCGATGCACCTCAAATATGTCGAGGCGCAAACGTCTTCCTATTGGTGAGGTGTGGAACCTTGGTGACGGGGAGCACTTACAGGTTTTGACATTAAATACTTTTTCGTATCAAAAATGACAATCTCCGCAATCCGATCAAAATGTCAGCTGAAAACCGAACTTCTGTTTTAAAACTATTCGCCTTCCCCGCCAAAATACTCAGCATAGAAACTATGCTACTATGTATCGTGGAATTAAAAGAGTGTTCGTGTTCAATATCGTGAGAATATTCGTAAAAATGTGACTATTCTATTTATAATTCTAAGGTGAGAGATACTTATAAGTACCATCGGTTGATAAAGGGTTAAATTTATCGGCAATAAGAGTGGTTATGTAGGCAAGATTTTTAGGAGTTCAGAGAGTGTCAGTTCCAGGTGTCGTTCTCGTTATTTCGCCGTCGTTCATAATGAAAAGGTCCGTTACCAATATCTCTTTTTGCTTCTAGCCGTAATGGTTATAAAAAAAGATGTCCAAATATATATATATATATATATATATATATATATATATATATATATATATATATATATATTATATAAATGCGAAAGTTTGTGAGGATGTTTGTCCGTCTTTCACGCAAAAACAACTGAATGGATTTTTTAATGAATTTTTCAGCAATATAGCTTATACATCAGAATAAAATATGCTATAATTTATATCATGTCTATAATTTATTTAAAAATATTGTGTGAAGTGTCCAAAATATAACGATATTTGGTCAGTAAGTAGGGAAAAATTCTGTCGTTTTGTAAAATACCTCTGCGCTGCGAAAAGCCCATGACAGCACATATATCTATATTTTATTTTGGGGAAGAAACACTTTTGTTTTGACTACGCAAGGCGCTTCCGCTTCTAATTAATTCCTGTGATCAGCATAATCCCTAATTGTTTTTTTATTTCAGAATAGAACTAGCTTTTGAAGGGAGGGTTGTTATAAATGTCTCTTTATTTGTGAATGTTCTTTTTATGATTTTATTATACATATTTGGTAGTAAGAAATTGATCTTTTCAAAAATAAATGCTTTTATCGGTTCTGGTACTTAAAAGTAAATAAACTTTCTTTCACACTACATCATTTGGACAAATTTTCAAAATTTGTTTGTGGTTAGTAGTTAATTATAACGCTATAATTCTAATTGAATAGGCAGATGATGCATTTTGTATAAAATAATTATAAACTATTGTACTGTATTTTTTGGAATGAGTGAGTGAGTGAATATTAACGTCGCACTGTTCAGCTACACAAGAGCTTTTGGCAACGGACCACGTAATTTTGAACCATGGTCAATGAAGTGGGGTGCACCTGGGGCTGGGAACCCCCTTTTCCTAACTACCACACCACACCATCTTTTAGAAGGAATATCCTACCAATAATTAGTAGGAATATTCTTTTAAATCCACCTTCCAAGATTTATGGCAGCACGGGTTCTATGATGAGTATTTTAGTGGGGAGGAAAGGCGAATAGTTTTGTAGCAGATATTGCGTTTTCAGCAATTGAAAGATTATTATTTTTGTCCCGAATAAATATTATGTCAAAGTTTAAGGTCTTATGTTTTTGTATGCTAATGAAGACCTCAGAAAACGATTTGACTATTTATTTTAAGTGATTGGTGTATATAATTAATTTTACAGTGGAATATCTTTTTAAATTTAAATTTTTTAGCTCTAACGGATTAAATTTCCCAAAGTGGGGTATTGTTTATGTATATCCCTTTAATTTTCAATGTATTGATCCAAAAAAAAAAAATTTTTGCATGAAAAAATGCAGTAAATCATTATGCGGTAGATAAATTATTAACTTGCATCGCCCCCATACGGCGGGTCTTTCAAAGTTATAATAAAGTTTTTGAGCTATGATAGTAGCGGGCATTTGCCAACTTGATTCTATCATTAACATTTCGCTATGTTTTTCATTGAATCGTCATTATAATTTAAGAAACGGCGTTGCTTTTCGAATATTACAATTTTTAAAATAAAATAAATACAACATAAAGTAATATTAATGTATTACACTTTCAGATATATAAATTATTTTACACTATTTTAAGCGTTCATTACACAAAACTTTTAACAATGTGTTACGCGGCGGGATCAGCTTAGGGAGTGTATTTAAAAAATCGCCCCCTAAAAAAGTGTTACAGGGTACAGTCAGGTGTCGTCCACCATTTGACCATGGTTCAGTCCCGCCAAAAGCCCCGTGTTGTGAACAGTGATTAATATTCACTCACTCACTCACTTACGGAACACATGTGATGCATGTCTCCAGTACTCAAGTACAACTCATCTTTCCAAATTTTCTTCCTTCCCTTCTTGAATAATTGAATGTGGCGCGTTGTGCTGGGGCTTAGGCAACCCTTCCGCTAAGACCCTTTGATCTTCTTTTTTCCGGTGTAGTATTCCAAGCAATAAATCCAGCTCATGGCATATATCCTCTATTAGTGCTTGGATGCAGTAGCAACCAAGTACGAATTTGTTTTTCCGGCCTTGGGGCTTTTTAAGCTTTTTTAAGTTTCCCCTTCTATGCAAATCTTTTAACCCGATTTTACCACTTTGGGGCGTATTAATTTTAAATTTTTCACACTTGTCAAGGACCCATGACAATAAAATAATTCAATTTTGTTCCATTGTCCTCATCAGGATCATAAGAAATAACGATTTCTAAATTGGGTGACTAATTCATTATACCCTTTTTCCGGGTTTGGAAAAAATCCAAAAAACCCGTTCCAGATTTTGGGGGCTAGAAGATTGTTTCAACTTAAAAAAGGGAAAACGGATCCACAATATCTTTTCCATCATATAAACAATTTCGTTTTTCTAAAAGGAAATAAAAAAACTCGAGAGGAAAATAAAAATTTTGCTCTAACGTACCGATATGCCCCTTTTTCTAAATTCTTTTTCGGTTGAACGAATGGTGAATATTAATCACGTTCATCTACAGAGGGCTCTTGGCGACGGGGCATAATTTTTAACCATGGGCAAGTGACGTGGGCACACCCAGCTGGGACCCCCCCTCCTAACTACCACCCAGGGGGGATTTTTCCGACAGATTTAATGGGCATCGCACCCTTTCAGGGGGGTCTTTGGTATGACTCAAACTCGTGAAAGGGCCAGCCACGATCCGATACCACCATGGCTACCGGGCGAAATTTTCTTTGTTGGGACGTGGAAGGAAAAAAATTTCTTGCTTTATTTTACCAAAACAGCTGAGAATTATTCAAAGGACACGGTTTAAAATTTTCCCCCCCAATTTGATTCAAAAGGGGTTTTATATGTCTAACGCGGATGCAGGTTTTAGAGAGGATATTGAGTTCTTTTTAGTAAAAAATATCATTGACTGAACACCAAATTTCCTTCAGTTGGCTTATAAAAACATGCTTTTTAGTTTTCTCAAACTAAAATTTATTTTTCAAACACAATGTTTAAAATATATATGTGTGTGTGTGCTTTAGATTTTCAATCTCTTACATTAAACTATTTAGTTCTAAATTTAAAAAGAGTTTCTCACAATATATAAGGACCCAAATGTTAGATTATGTATTATTATAAAATGTCACCGTATTGAGTTACAACAGTTTAGACGTTTATCTGTTTATTTTAGATTTTTTTCTTTATCAGGAGTAAAGCATACTTTTTCAAATCCCTCTAAAATTAAAACTATTTTACAAAACCTATTTCCAATATCAACACATTCAAAGCCAAATCATTACTTTTTTACATATAAAAATAACTGTTTGATTTCCAAGATTAATGAATTTTTTTTATTACGTACAGGGTTTCGAAACGAGCACGACACCAAATTTTGAGAGTTGAAATCCATATTAGAAAAATTCATTTTTTTAAAAGAAATATTCCTTTTGGATATAAATTTATGAATGAAAGAATTCTCACATTTCACAATAAATAAATATTTTGAAATAAAATTATTTTTAAAAAATACAGGGTGTCCGGACATAAAATATCCAAAAGTAATGTCCTATTATCACGGAATTACCCATCAGAATGTTATAAATTATTTATCCATAGATTGGAAAACTCACCGAGATATTTTGGGTCACGTCCGATCAGCCGCATGTGGGCGCATTATTCGACAATCACAGACAATAAACTTTTTGTACTATTTTTATTAGTAAAAATGCAGTGCGTATTTTGGTTAGGAATTTAAATCAATCGTGCGGGTACAGCGACGTGTTGGAACAGAATGGAATGACGTTACTGGCTTGCCTAATCGACTTATCAGGACTCTTAGAAAAGGAATCATGCACACGGTCAACAGTGTCTTCTATCACGAAAACTTGGCAGTTTGATATACCAAAGTTCCCGTCCGTCTCCTTCGAACTTCAAACCGTCTCCTTTATCAATAGATTTTAATGTCGGAGGGTCGACATTCCATTCTGTTCGAATGCGTCGCTGTACACGTGACTGATTTAAACTCCGGTAACCAAAATACGCACTGCATCTTTTAATGTGACGTCCACTTCTTTACTAATAAAAATAGAGTAAAAAGTTTATGGTCTACGATTGCCAAATAATACGCACACGTGTGGCTGATTGGACTTATCCCAAAAAATCTCGGGGAGATTTTCAATGCATGGATGAACAGTTTATTACATTCTGATGGGTAGTTCCGTGATAATAAGCCATTACTTTTGGATACTTTAAGACCGGATACCCTGTATATCCCTTTTTAAAAACGTACTACAAAATAAATCATGGACAATAAAATAAATTATTTACAAATTTTACTTTAAAAAATGCGACATAAAACTCGTACATTTGGACAAATTATACTTTAGACGTATAAAACTAAAAAAGTATGCACTCCTTTTTGATAGGCAGAAATAGCTCAATGGGGCTGCCACTACAAAATTGTTTCACAATTCAAGACAACAATTGAAATAAACTTTTCTCCCTTTATACAAAATGTATTTACTTCTATTCTGTTCTCGTTACACTCCAAAAACCATAAAGAATAAAATACTCCTTTTTACTAGTTTTTATTTAACTTGCAATGTAATTTATTCAGGTGGAATCTGGCAACCCAATTTTGAAGTTGATATCTTCAACCGATTGAGCTAAAATTTTGTATATACGTTTAATTTGGATGACAATGTATGTTTTGACCATTTATATTCCAATATCGCAGTTAATTAAAAAGATATTAATTAAAAACCTTTTACCCTTGTTAGCTTTTTATTCTACCGAGCCGCTTATCTGATTGAGCTTAAAGAATTACCGATTTTCTTACCTTTTTTTTAAAAAAAAACATCTTTTTCTTTCTATCAAACTGAGACAAAAAATAATTACATAATCAGAAAGATCATCTATTCGCCATGATACGGTATCATTCTTTTTAAAAATAATATGATGTTTCTATTTTTTACGAATTTTTCTAAAATGAGTTGAAATCAATGCGTTTTCATGAAAATGATTTCTAAATCATTTCGTATTAATTTTTTTTGTGTTAATGAATCAATATTCTGCACTAAGAAAGTTCAGGCTTTTCTCTTTTAGAATCAGTCATTTAAAAAATAAAATGCCAAAAAATTTTTTTTCTACGATTATTCAAAAAATACTCAAATTTTTAATAAAACATTTAAAAACTTTGTCACTTTTAAAGATAATTGCAAGAAACTTCTTTTTCGTTTGTAGAATAGTATTATTCAAATTCTGCACAAAGACTGAAAAAATTGGTTTAAAATTACGGATTTCAAGAAAAAAAAAAGAATTGTTTTTCGTTTTTGATATAGTAAAAGCGAAAAAAAAATGAGTTTTAATATTTTGATTAATTTTGCTTTGTCCAATGTTGTTTGGTCTTACAGTGTTTATTCCCCCCCCCCTCATTATACTTTTGTTGATGCCCGAGTGAAATGTCTGTCACATGTACGTGGCTTGGTGGGAAAAAAAGGATTGAGTACCCTTGAGCTAGCCTGTTTAAAATTAACTGGCAAACGACCTTGCACAACAATGATGCGTTGAATGAGATGAACAGGCTGAGAAACCTCTCTCTGTACAGCTATAACTAATAAGTAAGAAATAAATTTAAAGTAAAAACTTTTTTAAAAACAAGCCTTTTAAAAATTAAAAAATAAAATAAATTTTTTTTTTTAAAACTTTTTGTCTCACAACCCCTATTACGCAAGTAATAAATAAAACTTTAAATTTTCCCTTGAGATAAACAACAACAAAAAACTTGATCTGATTTTTAATTTTTAAAATTTCAAACTAAAAATCGAGTACTTAAATCTTCGAAAGCTTTTTATATTATTTTTTGTGTAAGCTTTAAAGTTGATAGGGAAAAAAGTTAAAAAAAATGTTTTATTTTTTTTTGACATTTAAATATTTTTTTAAAATTTTTATTTTTAATTTTTACTTTAGATTTTCCCCCCTTTACAAAGGGGCCAAAAGTTCTCATTTATGTAGGGAAGAAAAAAACTTTTTGGGAAGGGCCCCAGTTCAACGCAAAGATACCTGCCATAAAGTGTTTATTTCCAATTGACGGAATCCCCCCAACATCAACAATGCATTTTGTTAAGGAAATTTTTTATATCCTTTTCAAATTGTGCCCCAAAAAGATAATTATTTAGTCAATTTTTTATTAAAATTTCATTTTATGCGCATGATCCCCTGGTGACTTTTTAAAATTCTTTTTCAAACGACAAGGCATACCCGCCCAAAACCCCCCCCTTCCAAATTACATTAATTAGGGGCCAATTTTTTTAGGAAGAGTTCAATTCAAAAAAAAGAATAATTAAAAGGGAAATTCCAACAGAAAAAAAAGGGCGAAAAATGTTACTTATAAACTGAACTTTAGGCAAAGGTCTTTTTAAAGACTAGTGAAAAATTAAAACGAAAAAATAAATGAACCAAACCCTTAAATTTTTTTAAATTCAGAATCTTTAATGATATTTTAATTTTTTTTTTATGTCCAAATAAAAACTTTGCACAAACGTATGTTGATTAAGTCCCAAAAAGATTCAAAAATCGGTTTAAAAATTTTGTTATACAAGCAACTTTTCTTAAATTTTCCCTAGTTCAAGGAAATTCCTTTATTTTTTTTTTTGTTGTAATTAATTTTGTTTTTTATATAATAAAAATTTGATTTTGATATCAGGTAAGTAACAATTTACATTTTGCAGAGATATAATAAAAGGATTTGGGAAAAGATATTTTTTTTTTTGTCATCTTGAAAGTCATTAAACCTAGCACTGAAAGAATCGTGCAAAAATGGATATTAAACTTTTAAATCTATCACAGGTTGGTCCTACTATCTTTGGTTGATAGATCCTGCATTAAAGTAAAATACATAAATTTTTTTCCTCCAAAATCAAGACAAAAAAAAGTATTTATCCAACTAGGGTGGGAAAAATGCAATCTTTTCTCTGTAACCTTAAATTTAAATTATTTTAATGTCCCTTAATATCGGTAAGAAAAACTGAATCACATAGCCTGTCTTCATTTTAGAATGGCAAGTACTCACTGGGCAGTCCTGTGTTTTCTTCCATGTACTTTAAAACACACCCCACAAATTCCAAAATCTCTCGAGTAAAAAAAAACTTGAAAGCCAACTCGCTCAACAATGCAGATGCATTATCTACATCATAAATTTCTATTGAATCTCAAATAAGTTTAACTTAACTCAGAGGCGCAACCCGGGCTGCTGTACCCCAGTGGTCAAGGTATAAGATTATGGCTGGCATGTCATGAGTTCGAGCCCAGTACCACTAAAGACCCACCGTGTAGGGGAGAGATGCACGTTAAATCTGTCGAGAGCTCAAACATCCTCCCGTTGATGTGGTGTGGTAGTTAGGAGAGTGGGGGCAACTCAGGTGCCATCCTCGTCACTTGACCATAGTTCAAAATTTAGAGGTTCGTCGCCAAAAGCCCTCGTGTAACTCAACAGTGCGACGTTAGTATTCACTCAATGAGTGACACAACAGCACATGAGGTTCAAGGCCTACTGTGCCCAACTCAGTATACGGGCCCTAGGTTTCTGAGGTGCATGAGTAGATGTTCCGATCAAGTGGTCAGTCTGACGCTAAACCCTCCAGTGTAAGTTCCCAAGCAAGCTTGGTACTCATTTATAGACCCACTGAAGGGATGAAAGGCTGAGTCAACCTTTCCCAGCCCGTGGCTTGAACCTCGGACCTGTGGTTGGGAAGCACGATGCACTAACCACTCAGCCACTGTGCAATTAAGTTTATTTAAAATAAATTTTGAGAATTTTTTCTCCCAAGACAATAGAATTTAAAAAAATGTGTTATTTATAATTACAGTTTCAATTTTTTAAAATTTTAATTAAGTCTTAGAGTGTCACTGTTGCCACTTCACTGTGCCACACTGTGGCACGCGTGTCACAAATTGGCCACCTTTGCATTACACCAACATCAGGACTTTGAGCTTCGATTGTTTAACGGGCATTATTGCCTCTCATGGAAAATAAATTGAATAAGTTTTTTGAAATCTATAAAAAAAGAATATTTATTTCAAAGATCTTTGAACATTAAATTGGTTAATCTTGATTCACAATTACTAATTCCTAAAACAACTCTCGCGTTGCGGCAAATAGAAATGCTATTAATGCATGTATTAAAACACACAGCTTGCTTTATTTTAATTTGTCTTTGTATTGCACTTTTAAAAGATAAAATGGATAAATATTCAATCGCTTTTTACCATGTATCTTAATTGAACTTTTTAAAGTATTTAAACATACAAATTTTGTTCTGTTCAAATCCCTTCTTCCGGTAAAATAGCGAAGGTACTCTAATATAAAACTAAAAAGAGAGATTTTCTGTTTGATAGTAAGATTTTATTCAAATCAATTCCTGTCTCATTGCTTTTAAGGAACTAGAAATAGAAAAAATAAAAATAGAAAAATAAAAAAAAACCATTTCTTTACCCTGGAAGTAATTCAGAAAGGTCTTATTTCTGAAGGACTTTGTACAGGTTAAATAGACAAAGTTTTCTTATACAAACACATGTTTGGTATTATTTTTTTATTTTCTATTGATTACATTTCTTTCTTTTTTTTAAAGAATTAGTGTAATCTATTTAAATACAAATGATTTTATTTGAAACAAAAGTCTGTTACAGAAAAGATTTAAAGAATTTGATTTCCTTTCATATGAAATATTATAATAATATTTTATACTATTGTCGATCATTAGTAATGGAAATGTACATAGTTTTACTTCGTAAAAAAGATAATTAACTTTTTAATGATAACCTTATAATAATTTTAATGGTAACTACTAACTACCTTTTTTTAATGACAACTACTATCTTGGAAATTCAAGTTAAGTTGCAATTTATCTCTTTACTACTAAACACTTAATGTATTCTTCGAGTATAATTCCCCTGAAATGCGAAGATCTGGAATAATCTTTTAATTAAGTGATTTTTATTATGGTGGGACAGTGAACATTTGTAAAGAGTTGACATAAGGTAGAAAATTTTTTGTCATTTGAAATCAAGTACAATGATTTTTAAATTTATTTAATTTAACAAAATTAATTTTATCTTCCAAAAGTATGGCAAAATTTAAGTAACAAAAATTAAAAGAAAAAACTCAAGCAGGATGATTCAAATCTTTGTTTAAATGCAAAAATGGTTCGAAAAACAAAGATCCTATGAGAGCTTGGCATTAGTTCTCCAAGGAGCTAGTGAGCATTACTAATTAGATCGTATAGAGAAGGGAGAGCACGTGCCCATCGAGTCAGGAGAAAAGGAACAACCGGTTCTTTTGAACTGTTCTATTAAAAAATGAGACAATTACATGCGTTTTTTTTTTTAATTGTTTACATCATTACTTGGTAATTCTTACTATCCGGTGCTGCGCAGAAACTCAAAAACCCTTCCAGCAAATAAGAATTTCTTAGAATATTTTTATGAAAAGCGAGAGAGTATCGTGTGTTAAAATCAGGATAGAGAGTTTTTGCCATATGTAAAGGCTTGAAATATAAGGACTGTTTTGCTTTGTAAGAGGTCAAATATGAATACAGATGTATGGTGTATATGAAACTGGTGGTTTCATTATAGCATTGATTGAAGATAATATGCTCGGTTATCATTTGGACGCTTTGTAGCGTTTCTGCAGAAGCTGTCGCCTTACCGTGCACTTCAATTAATCGACTCCACCCCGTAATTACTGCATCTATGCGCGGCAAGCATGAGTGTATTAGAAGCGCTTGAAAATTATAACGATCGTTTGTCATCCAGTGGTTTTGCCAATGCGCTCGACACGAGTCGACTGTACAGCAGGGGACGACCTTAATATTTTGCTGGCTACCGAGCCCGCGGCGGGAGTAATACCGGCCGCTTGAGAGCAGAAGCGGACGGCGTGGCACGGTCAGCGACGACTCATTTGCTGTGGTTCTATCGGATGATAAGCGCATCATCCTGCATCACTATTGCCACGATCCGGGAATCTAAGCTGCGATCAGCAGTTATTAACAAACTGCACTCCAGCAGAGAAACCTGTCGCCCAGGAGCATATTGCAATGACCAATGCACGAAGAACTGAAGTCAAATTGACTTCGATCTTTAGCATTGGTCGCCCTGCACAGGCGATTTGTTGTTGGGGAAGATGCTCCTGGATGTCCTTCATGCATGGTCTCGTACTCAATACAACATATTTTGATAGATTGTCCGTTTTTTTTTTAATGGTATCAGTATCACCTTTTTTAATTCATCTCATTGCTACCTGACTTGGTGGGAGAAAAACCCCACCAAAACCTATTTGCTTTTATTAATAAAATTGGATTTTTACATTTAATTTAACAAATTATTTTAATTATTTCACTCATTTTTATGTGTGTGCGACCGCAGAGCATACACATATATAAAATTTGTATCTATCCATATATAGTATATTTTAATAAATTCTTTCAGATTTTTAACAAATGGCGGCAGAACAAGCCTAATTGGCTCTTGCGCCATAAAGCCTAAATTCACTCACACACACTCACACATTATATAGCATTATAAATTTACACTTAATAAATTTGCTACCAATTTAATACAAATAGTGTTACTGTTTTTACTTTTCCACGATGGAGTTGTAACTATCATATCAAGACCCACGAAATTCGTTGGAAGAAGGCTAATTGTAAACCTAATGAATTTCAGCCGTAGCTTTGGAGCCCAGCCATAGGACAATTTTGTTCGGAAGCCATAGTTCCGCTTCTCATTTACCCTTTAGGAAAAGACACCCTGGGGACATTCACGCCATCTTTTCTTCCCCTTCCACCAACTTCACAGAGAGGATTTTAGCAATCAGGGAATAATTAGAGGTGTCCTCATGCCGCAAGGCTTTATATACATTTAAAAAAACACTCTTGTCTTCTCCGTGATTCGAACCTAGGGCTTACGACTTTAGCCAGTCAACACATCACTAACCACTCACTATTTTAATTTTTCAAGATTCTAACTAAATTTTTATTATTATTCTGTTCTGTCTCTTTCTTATTCACTTATTAATATTTCAGCATCCAAATAGATTAATTTTGGTTCTTGCTTTAAATTTAGCCTTTCCATTTTCACTTTTCGGTCTCGAATTTAAAAAAGTCGTTAAAACTTCGATCGCGCATCCCTGTAGATGCCGACCACATATCAGCCCTGTCTTCCCGTGCTCGTAAAACCCTACTCTACTAAAGAAGTTTTTACTATCCAGCACCAGTAGCACTGTGCGTTCGGGAGCATGTAAACTGCTGACCAAGGACCTGTTTCAAATAAACGTTGCAATGTACGGGAAGCGCCCATAAAGAGGAGCTAAAAAAAGTTTTATACATTCAACAGATCACTCTCTCTGAGCAGAAAAAAATATATCATTATAAAGCATTACTCACAGAAAATGATTATTCAGCGGCTCCAATGGGAAATAAATAAATAAATGGGGATTTATTTTCAAAATGAAAAGAAAAAAAATCAAATATGCAAACGTTTGTTTTAATTCAAATAAGGACATACTCTTGATCTTGAATGAGTGTTAAGAGCATTCGTTGAAGATAATGTGCTAATCATCGCTCAGGAATAAGAACGTTTTGATTCCATCGATTCAAGCGTTATCAGCTGCGCCTCTGTCACAATGGCCGACAATGAGAACAGAACACTTGCTTTAGACTAGACTCTACATTTATACACATTATTATTATTATTTTTGAAACTTTTCTGTATTATAATGATTGTTGTTAGTGTTACTAAGTCAATTTCAGGGTTTGCCATTTCAGGACTATGTGCAAATGAACTAACGCGCGATTGTGATTTAAATAATGGTTGTTTTGTGTAATTATATAAATGAGAACACACACATAATAATTTTATCAAGTATCAAAACTTTAACTTGTTACTCGCCTGTCAGACTTTTTTCCCACCAGTTATAATCAAATGCAATTCATATATTGAAATACTTTATTTCTACTTCATGTCATAATGATCACCATAAACTGAATTCGACTAAATTTTCACAAGCATTAAGATTTAACCGATAATCACTAAATATGGAAACAATGTGAGCAATAGCCGCTAACAAAATTTTAAATTGAGAGGAAAAAGTGTGAAAAACTCGTTTCTCTGTAATCTCTGCTCAATCAGCTAACAAGCTGCATAGGGTTTGAAAATTCTTTTTTATGCTCCTCCAGGAAACTAGCATATTATGACTTATGCCCTTATATGGTATATCTCGATGCTAAAACTGGAAGAACTATTAAAGAATTTTCAGATGATAAAACTCATCCATCTAGTAAGGCTTCCTTTTTGATATGTTTTTTAACGGCACCATCCCGGCGAATTAACTCAAGACCATATTACATCGGTACTAAGTACCCATATTTGCATCTACTGTCTACTCATACTTTTATTCAATAAAGCTTCAGAAAGCTGAATTTCTACGGAAATTCATTTGAGGTATTTCGTGGGTGCAGGAAAAGACACAGCCCCGTTTGTCAGCGGCAAAATCGAGCACAAGAACAGGGTACTTCAGCTAGATTTGATAAAAACAACAATTTGCATTTTTTTGGAAATTTCCTCATTGTTTATTTGCACTTTGTGGTTTTAATCCTGTATGTTAATACGGTATAGATACTGGGAAGGACCACAAGAAAGAGAGCATTTTGAATTTAATTCAACTTGAATATAAAAATAAGCTTTAATAAGAATATAAAAAATGCATATGAAAATTTATGGTGGATAAAAAAATATCAGTTAGAATTTTTAAGTTGCTGTTCTGCCGACTCCCCGGAACAACGGATAAATACTAAACGAATGTTTTCAATGCTAAGATGATCATGAATACAAATTCGCGGCTTTGATCATTACGTATTTTAAATAAAACTAAACGAATGTTTTGCACCATTCAAATGGCCTTCCCATTCACTGCCGAAGCAGAAATTAAGCTTCACCATTTTAGATTCGAATTTTTAAATGATATTTGTAGTTGGAACAAAATCAAGGAATAAGGTTATGTTTGGCGATGTTGTTCATTGCGTTTTATTTTTTAAAATTTCGTGCTGCCTTTGCTATTTCGTTGATTAAAATTTACCTTTTGATCTTGCTTTGTTTGCTACACCTAAAAGCCCTGTTCAGAATGCTACTAAATCAAACACAGAGCTTCCCGCGTGATGTGATGTTATACATTCGGCTCGCTGGCAGAACACAATATCGAAGAACCGAGGGCACAAAATGGAAATCTTAAGGTTTTGTATATGTACCGGCTTCAAGTACTTGAAAATACTGCAGCATTTGTATATATAGAATGCCTACAGCGTTTTTTGGGCAAGTATACGATATAAATTGCCTCGCCGCTTTTACCGTATATAGTTAGAATTACTGCAGCCGCTACGGGAAACCAAATGTATCACCAACCACTCCTGCTGTTACCATCATCTTCATTGGCATATATGTTTGTATACCATTTAAAGTAAATACGCCGCTAAGGTGCCTCCTGCTCGCTCGCTTCAGCACCGCCTCGCCACGCCGCATCCCAACTGTAGCTACAATGTCCAGATCCTAAGCACTATTTCTGTGTATACGAAGTACAGTACTTACACCACCAGCAATATGTTCCCGCTGTAGATTCTACTCTTCCAACAGTCATGTCCCGCTTCTTCAATATGGTTTCCAGTGTTAAGCCCCCCCTCTGAATCTTCTACAATACTGATTTAAAAAAATGCAAAACTCGTGCAATGAAAAGAAGAAAATTACTGAAAAAAAATTCAGGCAAGCAAAGTAGATGGCTCCATATGAACCTCCAAAATCGATACACCGCGAGAGGAATGTCCCATACGACGGTTGAAAGGGAAGAGACATGGAATAGAATACCGACCAAGGAGAAATAAAACCCCCGAAGAATGGCAGTACTTGCAAAAGTCGATACATACTTGTCCGAAAGAGTATTGGAAAGATGAGCTTACGGAAACGTGAACAGTATTCACACACGTTAACTCCAAATACGTGTTGGCATCAACAGAGAAAACGCGGGTGCACTGGCTTGTTTGTTAGAACTACACGCTTATCTGTAGTAGGCGCCAGAATGGAGAAAATTCCTCCACCAAGGCTGTTTTAAACTTTATAAATTTACTTTCTAACCTTCTTATAATAGACAATTTTAATGGATTTTTAAAACAATCTTCATGAATATTTGCTTTTACATATACCTTGGATGTCATATAAAATTTTAAAAATCAGTTAAAATTTTAATGTTGTTTAAAACATATGTTTGGGCAGTATACCCAAAATGGCTTTTGTCCCAAAAAACACCCAAATCACTCCCACTCCTCCCCCTAGGCATTGTACAGAATGCCTAGGCATTCTATAGAATGACCAAAGCTGTTTAGGCAAAATATGCAAAAAGGTCAATGGTTTTTTTTTTATAAAATGACGAAATTTCTAAAAATAAAAAGTTATATGTTATTTTGACAAAATAATGAGTGTGATTATAAAAAAAATTATTCAAAATTTTAAAAAAAAAAAGTTGTACCAAACAAAATGTTCAAATAAGAAATAAGAACTTAAGATTAATCACACAAATGGAAAGCTTGAATGGCTTTTTGAATTACATGGTTGCAAAATTTAAAGCAACAATGAAAAATTTAGCAGATAGCCATGAAATTGCAGAAAAGGGGGTCTGAGATGAGTAGAGGGCACGTAAGTCAGTAGAAACGTCATGCGTATGCAAATATCGGGAACAAAACGTCAGAAGGTAGCGTCGCAAAACGCGTGATGTTCCCACGCTGCTCAACAGTAGAATGAAATAAAGGGACGGAGACGAAATTCACCATATTCCTGGCCCAGGGCCGTTCGTGAAATATGGCAAAAAAACCCGGGACGACTTCACATGTGGAAGAATGATCGGAAAAGCTGGAGGGGGGGGCGTACGTCACCAGTGTAGCGCAGAGTTCGAAATCCAAAGTGTCGTTTTCGCGCTTGGAAAACGTTCCCAAAACCCCAAAGGGACAGCTGTTGAAAGGTTGGTGTGGCCGCCCGGGGACGACAACGCAGGGGGTGACAAAAATATCATCCGCAGGCGAAAAGTTCGACAGCAGTCAGAACACCATTGCTCAGAAACCTGTACAGCAACAGGTCAACAAGTGTGGGTTTTCGTGGCCAGACGTCTTCCCAAAAGGGGCCTGTTCCCCCCCCGTCCTGAACGCTGCCTCCCCCTTGAAAGATGACCCGTTTTCAGTGGGACGAGAGCCAAAAAATGGACAACGATCAAGGGTGTGTTCTTTTACGGATGAGAGCGGTTCAGTACCAGAAGCGATTCTCAACGCGTTTTGATTTGGGAGAGATCGGGACCCGTTTTTTTCCCAGTAAAATCAAGGAAAGACATCGTTACGGGGGGGCCTGGAGTTCTTTTTCTGGGGGGCATTATGCTGAACGGGGAACTCACTCCCCTTTTCGACAAAAGGGGCTGTAACCGGGGGTCCTAGGGGAGGTTCTTTTTCCCCATCTGCATCTTTTCCCAGGTGCCCTTCGCCCGACTTCATTTTTGGATGACAATGCACGGCCCCATCCCCCTTTGGGTTTAGGAGCTGTTGGGAAAGGAAGATATCACCGAATGGATTGACCGCGTGCTCCCGATTTAAATCCCCTCGAACATGTGGGATTCTTTGGGGAGATGTATTCCCCACGCCCATCATCCGAGTACAACCCAAAAACTCAAACAGATGTTGATTGAGGAATGGGCACCCTACCTCAAGAAATGTTGCACCAGCTGGGGCTGAGTATGCGGAGACGGTGCAAAACAACCATTTGTAAGGGGGAGCTCAAAACCATATTAAGGAACATCTGCTTGTTGTTCTTCCTGGGATAACAACCCTGATACGATACTATGCGTTCAATAAAGCTTGTTTTTTTTTTGATTCCATACCGTATGCGTTGTACCTTTTTCAGCGCCGATGCTTTCGTCTCCTTTTCGTACTAAACCCCCCCCTTTTCAAATTTCATGTCCCCGATGTTTTTTCAATTAAAAACCCACCTGTTTTAAGTTTTGCACACCAGTGTTTTTTGTAAATTTTTCACGCAAAACCATTTTTATTTTGGTACTTCTTTTTTACAACATTTGACGAATCTTTCGCCGCTTCCATTGGGAAGGAGCAATAAATTGACAGAAGAGGAATTTCATGGTCAGGAATTTTTTTTAATTCAAAAGTTCTTGGGCACAAAGTAAATTTGATTTTGATGTACTTGTTTTAAAAATTCCTTCAGAAGTTTCAAGCGATAGAAACCATCTTTCCCACTCGTTACAAGTGAATATATTGGGATCCAGAAAAAAAAAACCCAAAATTTCACAACAATGCCTTTCCATAAATAATTTTTCTGTTTTTTTTTAGAAAAAGGTTCACAACGTTGATGTACATTTTAATATTATAAATTAACGTTTTTTTATTTGGTCGGGAAATTTTTTTCAAATTCTATCACGTTCTTCCCAATAGCCAAATGAGTTTCCGGGAAGGAAATCCCTGAATCCGAATTTTAAATTTATAAAAAAAATGTTTCCTAATTTTTTTATCCCCCCCGTGGTCGATTTGATAATTTTACTCCTTGCTGGGGGGGCCCGTTTTGCAGCAAGGGAAAAAAACAATGTTTTATTGAACAATTTTAAAGAAAATTGAGTATTTTGACCCCTTCGGGCAAACCACAATATGCAACTGAAAAATTTCTGAACCTGAGGCACGCTTTAAAAAAAGTTCGTCCCTTTTGCCCCCCCAAATATTCAAAAACAAATTTGGGGAGATGATTTCATATTTTTGACGGTTTCTCATTAGGCATTCTTATAAAATTTACCTAGGCAATGGGGAAAAAAAGAATCATTTCATACATTACCGGTTAGTTTTGGGATTCTATGAATGGCGGGTTTAAAACTTTGCCGGTAACATAAAAGGGGGAAACAAATTATTTGAATATCCCGGGGTGGGAAAAAGTCCGAAAAAGTTTAAAAGTTTATAAAACCTGCAAAATTAAAAAAAAAAAAAAAAAACGTTTTTTTAATTTTAAAGAAAACAAGTCACGGTTTTTGTAAGATAAAAAAAAAACACCTGCCGACAGATAGGACAGCCGGGGGGTACAAATGATTTAAGGTTGGAAATATGAAAAATGAGACAGACTACTTACAAATACTGATGCTCTTATCCAGATCTTTTCCCCCTTGCATCCCAAACCCAAAAAACAGGGTTGAGGAGAAAAAAGCCAAAGCTTTGTTGGTGAAGCTGTTTTTCACAAACAAGGCATCCGCGAGTGTTGCACTGCTTAAATTCCGACTTCAGAAAAATGTGAAGACTGGAAAAGGGCCTTCAACAGTGATACGCCTCATGAAGCTTGTTCAGCGATTTGAGGAAACTGGATCACTCGAGGATCGTGTAAGATCTGGACGACCAAGTCTAAGAATCATTAACAGACGTTGTAAGTTGACATGGCCTCCTCGGTCTCCAGATCTGATCCAGTAGACTTTTGGCTATAGGGATATTAAAATTCCCGGGTCTGTTATTCCGTCCATCCAATCTGTCGGAATTTAAAGATGCGATCCACCGAAAGCTGTCCGTATACAGGCGGACATTCTGCACTCTGCCGTAGCTGGATTTGTGACACGCTTGGAATGTGTCATTCCTTGTGGTAGTGGATATGTGGAACACATGCTGATGTAATAAATGATTTAGTAACATTATTTCTGTTATTTGTTAGTCTTTTTTTCCCTTCCAAATATGTACAAAACGCCACCTATCGGTTGTTTTTTGAATTTTTCTTTCTTTTTCTTATCTTAAAAAAATTCCGTGACTTATCGATGCTAAACCTGCAAACCATTTTTTATTTTGCTTAATTTTTAAAGTTTTTACGGACTTTTTCCCACCCGGTATTTTTATGTTATAAACAAAATATTAGCGAGTGTTTATTAATGCCGTAAATATAAAGTAACACCAGGTATATTGGTGACGAACCTCGTAGTTCCAAACCACGGTGAAATGACGGAGATGATATCTAAGCTAGAACTCCACTCTTCTAACTTCCACTCTAAGCCAACTTGAGGAGTCACGACCGATTTAACGTGTATCATTCCATCAACACGGCGGATCTTCAGATTCACTAAGGTTCAGCTCATCGCACAACGGCCACAAGTATATCTTTATCTACATCTATATTTATATGGTAAGCCACATAATTATTTAAGTTAAATCATAAATAGTTTTTTGAAAAATGTTATTTTGGATGTTTATTTTTATTGCAAAATTTTTAAATGATTTATAAAAACAATCAAAACTTGTTACGTTAATTTTTACTACAGAAAAGAAGATATGTATTCTTTTAATGAATTTGAGCTTTTTAAATAAAATAAAATCATCATAAAAATAGAAAACAGTTCATTTTGAGGAGGAAGAAAAAAAAATCAAGACGAAAAACCATTGAAATATTCAGAATTATTTAACCCCAAAGAATACATCATACAACTAAAAAAACTTTTTTCACTTTTCCTTCTCCATTTCCTTTGAAAAGTTGAAAACATTTCTCACGGTTTTCACTTTTAACTCCACACATTGATGATTACAATTTTTTTTTCTTCCTCTCTCAATTTTATATTTTACATGTATAATATACAGGGTGTAACTAAACTCTGCAATAAAACTTTAAGGGGTGAAAGTGCACATCAAGACAAACCATAGTAAATAGGAAACTTAGGGTCCCAAACGTCTTCCGAAGGAGATAGGTGCCATTAAAGTTTAGTGTCCGAATTTTTTTATTGATTATAAAAAACGGAAAAATGGGTCGATTCGTCAGCGGTTTTCGCTAAAATTATTCTCTTTGTCAGTATTTTCTTGAAAAATAAATTTTAAAGATAAAGCTCAAAAAATGTCGATAGAGGATGCTTTAGACTTTGGAGTAACGAACAACTATTTTTTACCGTTATTTTTTGTATCACTTTAAATGCTTTCAAAAGCTTAGACTTAAGCTTAAATTTTGAGCTCAAAAACTGATTCGTTGGGGCTGGTTAAGTACCGCAAACGGAATTGTGTTCAGGAGGTGAAATTTGAAACTCCCTTCTCTCTGAACAGAGTTTAGTTATTCCCGATCTTGGTGTCGTAGGACTTGGTGCCGTAGACCAGGCAGCAATTACTACCTCCTACACGTAAAATAAACAAGAGAGGGATGACAAAATTAAAAAATATTCATAATAGACATGAGCAACTTCTCTGCTCAAAATAAAAAAAGAAACAATTTGATGTACGCACGTAGTGCTTATGAATGAAAGTTGAATGAATGATGACACGTAGAAAATGTTACACGCCTGATTTTCTTGCGGAATCACAAAAACTGCTCGAGAGATCACCCACCAGCAAAGATGCAGGCCTCACACCGCCTGCGGAGGGACTGTCCAACATTAGCAAATACCCCGGGCATCTCCCGGATATCGCCTGCTACGACGGCAATCCTTGCAACCAGGGCCTCGTTGGAATCGACGGGGCTTGCGTAAACAAGACTCTTCGTATGGCCCCAGAGGAGGAAATCTAGGCAGGAGACATCGGAGAAATGCCGGCCAATTTACTGACCACCCGTCCAATCCATCGCCCTGATTACTGTATCAGGCACTTCGCACATCTGCGCGAAATGCAAGCGCTCAGTCATGTTGGAACCACATGTACGGTCTTTTATGCAATTGGTATACTTTGCAGGAGAACTTTCATATCCTGTCATGAAGTTAATCTGTTCTATTTTGCATGCAAAATCGGGTATTTTGCGGGGAGAAATTGCTCATGTGTGTTATGAATAACTGTTTTATTTAATTCTGTCATCCCTCTCTCTCGTTTATTTTACGTTTAGTGGGTAGTAGCTGCTGCTTAGTCTACGACCGAGCATCAAAGATCATGTATAACTGAACTGGGTTCAAGGGAGGAGGTGAGTTCAAATTTAGTTTCCTGAACACAGTTGAGTTTGGACTACTTAACCACTCCCTAACGATTCAAATTTTGAGCTCAAAATTTAAGTTTAATTCTATGCTTTTCAAAGCATTTAATGTGATACAAAAAACAGTAAAAAATAGTTGTTCGTTACTCCAAAGTCTAAAGCGCCCTCTAGCAACATTTTTTAGCTTTATCTTTACAATTTATTTTTCAAAAAATACTGACAAAAAGAATAATTTTAGCGAAAACCGCTAACGAATCGACCTATTTTTCCGTTTTTTATAATCATTTGAAATTTCGGACCCTAAACTTTAATGACGCCTATTTCCTTCGGAAGACGTTTGGGACCCTAAGTTTCCTATTTACTATTGTTTGTCTTGATGTGTACTATCACCCCTTAAAGTTTTACCGCAGAGTTTAGTTACACCCTGTATAAGTTGTCTCATCTGGCTAAGCATTTGGTATCAAGGTCATAATGCATACATACTTTTCTAGACACAATATTAGTAGCTGCACAAATGAATTCCTGATGTACTGTGACATGTTAATTTAAACAACAGATACACGTTTCTTTATTAAGAAAGACAAATTATTACACGAAAATATTCCTCATTGAGTAAGAATACTTTTGACAACATATTCTCTAAAATGAGCGACCCTCTCGAAACATTTAGAAAGAAAACGAGGAATGTTGACGTTTATCTGTACACCGCAAGATGTATGTTTCTGTTGCACGTAATGAAGACAAAGACTACGCTTCCAGTAAGAGATGACGTTTCAAGAGTTTATTTAAAAATGCCAAGTTCAAACACACACACACCGCATTTATGGTTTCGTCCAATGCCATTTCCAGTTACTTAATCAAGGTCTACCTTCCAAGACTCCCCAAAGCCTACGATAAATTTAAAACTCTGAGAGATTCAAATTGAAAGAACAATAATTGAAATTTATCATGACTTGGAAAACTGTAAAGAAGAAAAGTTATGTGTGAGTTCGCAGAAAACTTTTTTCTCTTTTGAAAAAGGTCGGAAATGAATATTTATATGAAGTGTTAAAATGGATTTCGTTTTGTCAGTTGATAGCATT
>BMAV01007142.1:85000-106553 GCA_019973955.1 Trichonephila inaurata madagascariensis
AAAATTTTGGAACATAAAAAAAATTATCACTGGGGATTATTTTTTTTAAAAACTGCACATTTTAGCTGTAATCTGTTTTTTTCTGATAAAAACTTTTGACCTTCTAAGTTATTGGTACAAAATTAGTTATGACCCCTCTTATGTGTTTGTTTTTTCCCTTTAGGGGAAGGAAGTAGTGTATTTCTCTGATGCGCTTTTTTTTAAAAAAAAGTTTTTAAGGGTATTTGGAAAACCCCAAGGGACTTTTTAAGGATTACTTGGCCAAGACTTTTTTTTTATGAGTATTATCAAACATAAAAGCATAATGAAAAACTTTTTACACAATTGTTTTAGTACAAATTTTTTCATAATGAATTTACTTTAACCCGGAAGTGGTCACGCGGAATACACATATCACAAATTTGTTAATTCTGGTAAAACTATTTATTTGTTACCAAAGAAAAATTGAAAAGTTCTTGGAAGTAGGTAAGTTTACTTTCTCTTTATTAAATTATTCACTGGAATCACACGATTTGTATCGTGTACAATAAAATAATTATTAAAAAAAAGGATTGGGGTGACTCAATCACCCCGCGTGACTATTAACCCTAGTATCGAGTGTGTGTCTGCCCACGGGATAAAACATTTTGAAGCCTTCTCACTTTAAATATTAAAAATAACACTATTATTCTTCATTGGAATTTTATATTTATTTTTCATTGTTTAACATTAATTCTAAATGCTAATTCCGTGAGGTTTAAAATTACAGTTCGCTTAAAACAAATTATAATATGAGCATTTTTTCATTTTAAAATATCATTTTACTTTTTCGTAAACATTGTCGCGCATTTGGGTTTACTCTTCTGACAATTCAGCTATTTATCAAGAATGTTTTAGTTTTTTAAAAAATGAACTCATTCGAAGAGCGGGTACTTCAGACAGTATAATTTTAATGTATCAGTGCTGCACAAGGTATTTTATAACTAATTTATTAATACTAAATTAAGAGCAAGTTTAATAAGTATTAGCGACTTCCATGGGCTTGTCTTGCAGAGGAAAAGTTTTCAAGGAAGGTTTACGATTAATTGATACTCTGGAAGTACATTTCTATATTTGGCTGAGATCATATTTTTGTCTTGAAAGCAGCCACCGCATTTTACAATCTGTTCGAATTTAAATTCGAGAAAAAAATTAAAATATATATTACTTAAAAAAGTTGCATATGTAAAATTTAATATACTTATCTTACTAATAATTTGTACGGTTTATAATTAAAAGATCGTTTTGTAACTTTAGAGTCAAAGTGCATTAGTATATTATTGTATTCAATACATTATTACTGTATAAGGGGCGTGATAAAATTATGATTGAAAAAGAGGGGGCGCCAGTATTGAAAGTTTGAGAAGCACTGTTTAATGTTAAAAAGTTTTTAATAAAAAAACATTTTACACATCAAATCGACGCTGAAACATATATTGAGTCATATTTATTTTCATGTATGAACCAGTATATTATTTGCAAGATGCATTAATGTTTAATAAAATGAGGTTTTATTGTATTAATTCCAAAAAGAAAAGAAAATTTTAAAAACATATTCACTCAGAACATGGTGAAGTTCTATAATATTTTTTCTTAATTAAATAAACTAAAACTGAATCAATTTAGAAGTATTATTTCCAAATTATCATTTTTAAAATATATTTTAATTTTCTTAACACTAAATTTATACGGGATTTCGGTATCTGTCTGGAAATAGAATCTTCCAGTACTATAGCTCCCCAAGTCAGAAGGTTCGAATTTTGTTGTTAGAGTGGTTCAAATATGGCCCTTCAGCTTTTAACCTCACGAACCAATGAATTCATAGTTTGAAATGCTTGGACCACTAGTAGTTTTAAATGTTAAATATATATTATTAAAAAATGTGATCTAAGGCATAAAATGTACTGAGTTAACAAAATGGAAACTGTGGTGTAAAAAATTATGAAAGCTTTATAAAAATAAGCCATTATAAAAACTAAATAAACAAAACAATTAAAAATGATTTATCAAACTTTTGGCATTATATATTCCTAAAGGGATGAATGTTCCTGCTTACTTAAAATACTATTATGGATATTTGGAACCAACGTTGTTACTGCAAGTCGGGAACTCTGCATTTTATTTCAAGCTGAGATCGGTACCTGGTTTTTGATGGCTGTGACAGATGAAAAGGCCTTTCACACCAAATAAGTTCTGAAGAATTAAATCCGGAATTTGCATTGCCTGTTCACTAAGAAAAGGGTGTGGAAAGCCAAAACTGATATCTTGATAAGGATAAATGAAATGCTTGTTGAGAATTTCGTCGGGCGATAAGTCGATGAAGCTTTTATAGGTCCATGCTTAAATTACTATCCTGAATTTTTCGCTGCGAACGAATCTATAGTATCTGCATATTACCACAGCGTTTCTCCAAACTGTGGGGACGCTATGAGGGGGCGTGACCTCATTATGAAAGGACGCGAGCATATTAAAAAGTCGTAAACGAAGTATAATTTTTTTAAAAAAATTATTAATTGCTGAAAGTAAACAAACAAAAGACACATTCTTATATAATAAAAATTAAATATGCATTTATATTGATATATTACACTCATAAATGCATCAGTGCTACACAATGTATTTAATAGTAAATTTAACAATACTAGAACAAGTTTAATAATTGCTTAGTGACCCCATAGGATTGTCATATATAAAATTATATACAAAAAAATGACGCTTACCTTGATAATTTGCGCGGTTTACAATTAATCCCATAACTGCCGATTAAAGATACGCGATTCGCTTCCCCAATGCTAACCGTTTTCCACGTAGGCACGCTTATGATGGGGTGGGGAGGAATAATGGAAACAGCTAATCTAAAAAATAAGTAAATCTTTCGCAAACATTGTCAAGGTACTTTTTGTGCATTCCAAAGCCTTCCGGAATAATTTTTATGGATAACAGTGCTGGAAAATATCCGTACTCGGAAAAGACGTATATATATGTCCGGGAAAACAACGCTTTGGCTAAGGGGCGTTTATATCCACGGTGGCACTTAAAAGGTTAAGTCGTATCGTTGTTTTAGTGCTCGAAATATACTCGTAGTATTATTGAATTCAATACATTGTTGTTATTGTATGAGGGGGGCGTGATGAAAATTATGATTGAAAATTGGGCCGCGAATATTGAAACTTTGAGAAGCACTGTATTACCATGTTAGGGCGACTTATTTGCCGTGGCATTATTCTATGAAGTAGCATTTTATTAACTTCCCACTATTGTTATACATTGCATTATATTTCACAATGCATCTTAAAACATAACTGAACGCGATGAGTAAGTATATTGCACATATTTTTCAGGGGACCAGCGAAAATTTCTAGTGGACCACCACTTTGGCGACCTCTGGTTTAAACAGCATGATGATGGATTCCAATTAATATCCTGGCCACATAACTCGTCAGATCTTAATCAGATAGCACACATTTGGATTTTCACAGTAAGAGATCAAACGCCTCCATGTCCTCGACTTTTCCTAACAGCTGCTTGTGCTGCCTTCTGTTTATATGTAAATACGAAGGAAATCGCGCCGTACATGCAGCGCTTGTCTAAAATATGACAGTATAAGAGAGTCGAGCATCTAATCAACAGTCAAGCTTTGTTTTGGGAATGATCATAAGATCTGAAGTGCGCGCTAGTTTGATAACACGGACCCCTCAGGGGGCTCACCTCCTTTAGGTGAGTACGGGTTTCACGCTCCCGAGGTGCCCTAGTGATCTTTTTTTCCTCTCTCCTCTCTCCCCCCTTTTTTTCTTTTTTGGGGATAGTTTTTGTTTATGGTTTTTGTGATAAGATATCACTGTTCCCTTTAAATAACCACCAATTATAGTTTTCCTTTTTAGTTTTATAACATTGTTTACAAAATATAAAAAATCCAAAAAAAAAAAAAAATCATAAGATACGTTTTATAAAAAAATATTTTTCATTAACATAATAACAGGTCGACGTATCAATGCCGTCTGCTGCATACCTGACCTTTGGCTCTAGGGGGTCTCAGTACCACCCTTATGGCCTCTCCCGCGAGGGATACTATTTGGGCAGTGGAAAGGTCCCTTGCGGAAGGGAGAATGCGGCGGAAGCATGCGTGCGTCACCGATGACGGCTCTAAGGAACGCTCAGCCTAAGCGGTCCCAGAGGATGAGGAACTTGGTTTGCGGATGGCTGACGACAGGGACTCCTTCATATCGAAATCCTCCTTGACTTCGGCCTTGGACCGTGTCCGGCAGCACGTTATGGGGGTTTTCCCGTCGTCTGGCTGAAGAATCATCCGGCGGTTACACACTTAGCGCACGTTAGAAGAGTGTGTAGAATTCAGAAGGACTTCTTGGGGGCCTGATGGAACTGGAAGGAATCCCGTACTGCCAAAACTATGAGTACAACCAAAGAAGAATAACGTTTTGCTTGCCTCCTATATGGTGATAAATACACGTCCTCTCTAGCGCCATCAAATACTCTTTCCTGGGCTGACCGGGTTGAGAACTCGGCCGTCACTGGGCGAGGTTTTCTTTGTGCCCCGACAGGCCAGAATCCGTCAACTTCTCCCGTTGTGGAGCAACAAATTGTCTCGAATAAAATAATTTTTCCATCTCATGCACAGCAACAAAATTTAGCGGTCTGCTAGATTCTTTGTGTAAACCCCAAATACCTTTTTCAAACGTATCTCGCCTTTCTGATCGGCTTGATCACGAGTAGTATAGGGCGAGTTAAGACTATTCGTAAAAGTGCGCTCAGGACATTCTCGAAGTAACATCAGCGAAACAGTCCGCCGCCCTTAAGAAACTAAATAAAATGGCCCACTTTGATGTTACTGTCGTTCCTCACAACAGCCTCAACTATTCACGAGGAGTCATCTCTGCTGCGGATTTGTTGAATGTATCAACCGAAGAGATACAGGAGAACATGCAGGATCAAAAGGTCTGTAATGTTCGGTGAATTACGATTCGGGGATGGGCAGGTGCTTAACACTAAGCACCTCATCCTGACCTTTTCTACGCCTGAACTCCCACAGTCCGTAAAGGCCGCATATCTCCATTGCCCTGTACGACCATACATTCCAAATCCGCTACGTTGTTTCCAATGTCAAAAATATGGACATTCGAAAACATTCTGCCGCGGCCAGCCAACCTGCTCTAGATGTGCAGAGGTAGGCCATGATAGCGCAGACTGTAAAGCAAAGGAACGATGTGTTAACTGTAAAGGGGACCATTCATCATTTTCTCGATCTTGTCCAACATGGATATTAGAAAAGGAGATAACGGCAGTCAAAATAAAAAAATAAACTTTCCTATCCGGAGGCTCGGCCCCCTCAGGGGGCTCACCTTCTTTAGGTGAGTTCGGGTTTCACGCTCCCGAGGTGCCCTAGTGATCTTTTCCTCCTCCTAAGGGGTTTACTGTCTTTGGTAAACATGGGCTTCACGAACCCAGGGTACCCTAGTGATCTTTCTCTGTTTTCGGCCCTTCTCCTTGCCATTCAAATTTCCCTTTTCTTCTTTTCCCGTCTAGACCACAGACCAATCTTTCAAAATGAACTATGTTCAAAATTTGTTTTCAATGGAAAAACTCTTTTATACTAACATATTATGGTTTACATTTGTATGTGTTAGTTTAGTTCCTTTTCGTATATTTCTTTAAAATTTTGATTATGTTGCTTTATTTATTTTCGACTAACACCGTTGTTTTTCACCCGCATGTTTGCCGTGTGCGGCGTCCGTAAGGGGAAAATGGTGTTCTGGGGATCCTTTGCGTTCCCTTTGCCCACCTTCTCCAATATGGAGGAGGTTAGTGAGCCTGGGGATACCTCTGCGTTCCCTTTGGCCCACGCTTCACTGTAGACGGGTGGCAGGAGTGAGCCCGCTCCTGTCAATCGGTGTATTACCTCTCTTCGGTGTCCCCGAAGAGACACTGCTAACAGGTTAGTGCTGCGATAAGGGGTTCGGGTTTACCCGTTGGATCCTCACCCTGACTGTATCACTATATTCTGGGTACTCCAGGTAAGCGCCGTGCCTGGTATTTGGCCAGTTGACCGCACACTGCCTCCTTGTTGGACTCCGTGGTGGGTGGAGGCACGCCAGGATGAAGTGGTATACGCGTTGTTATGGATCCAATACTGCTGTGCCGGGTAAAGGCCTCGTATTACCCAACAAACTAACGTCGATGAAACTGCAAAATTCACGATTTTTAATTTATCATGCCAAACAATGATATGAGTAAAAATCGCCATTTGCTATTCAAAAACACTAATTGGAATAGGTGGGGAACCTAAGTCAATAAAACGTTTACGATCCGGAGACTCCTAATAGAAATTCGCCCGCGTTAAAAACAAAGTCATTTCTTCTCCGGAAATCATTTTTAATGAACCAGTATCAATAAGTCCCATAAAACCTAAATTTCCCTGCTGGTGACTAAACCCTGACCGGACCACTCCTGATACGGAAACCCTTTGAGGATTCTCCAATCAGGGGGTTATTCAGTCAAAGAATCAATTAAAAGACTCAACACTTATTCCCAAATAAACACTTTTTTAACTTTTTAATAGCCCAAACTTACCGACAACAATAAAGCTGGCTACCTAACTGTAAAATCTCCATACATACCGAACCCTTGGTGTTTTAAGTGGAGGTTCGGGCCTCCCTTTAAAACCTCTTGCCGCGGTCAGTTAACATTTAGATTGCATCTGTTGGACATGCTTCCCCTTTCATTCTAGACAAAAATTTAAACTGCTCACAACCTCATCCATCGTTTCCCAAAAAATGCCTAAATGGAAAATGAAAACAAATACAGGAAAAAAAACAAATAAAAATATTTTTATCCGAAGCACGTAAATTAATAGTCCCAAAATATCTCAAACATCGCTCCAGCTACTAAGCCCCCAACTGCCACAAAACCCAAACCGTGAAAAAATTTTAAAAAATAGTTGTCCACCTTTAAAACTACTACAACCCCTTTTAAAATCTGTTCCCAAACAATGCCTTCTAAAATTCTACAGTTACCAAATCATCACAACAACTCAAGCACAACTTTGCCATTCGCATCTCCTGCGGCTGTTACATCATCAGAATTCAACCACCGTTCCTGTACCTATTGTACTTTCCACCCCAAACAATATGTTCCCCTATTAAAGCTTTTTCATCCATGTCCCTTCCTCATCCAACTCCAATACTAACCCGCTTTGGCTCTACAACAACAGAATATTTGAATTCGAAAAAAAAGAAAAAAATTTGGGATAAGAAAAGAAAAAAAATTTAAAACAATAGTAGACATAAAAATGACTCCCCCATAGACCGCGAAACAACTTTGATGGTATACAACGGAAGAGGAAAAATGATTGTTTACGACGTGGAAGGATATTGAATCTAATCCGATTACGTTAAAAAATGGAAAAACTTATTACAAGGGATCTTTACTTTTAACTCCTACAAGACAGAGAAAATAACTTTTTCTGAATACCAGTCAAACTTGGTGCGAAATTTTAACCACCAATCTGTTTTTTTTTAAAATTTACTGAGAACGACTTTTATACGTATTTTAAGATTTTAAATTTTCTTAACAGAACTTTTATTAACCTTTTAATATTTTAACGAATGTTTGGCGCAGTTTAGCCAAAATTGGCTCTTGCGCCAATAACCCCAACAATCACTCACTCACTCACCCGGAGGCTCGACGCGTTGTATCATCACGCACGCCAGTTTCCGGAAAAAGCTATGCATCTGCAACCAGCAAGACATATGTTTCAATAGCCATTCAAGCCGACAAAACTACAGCTCCACAATCTGAAAATACCGAATCTGAAATAACTGAATCTGAGAAGGCCAAGACTATTGCAGTGGATGCATGCAAGACTGTATCCACTCCACCCAATATTAAAAAAAATCGAAAGACACGCATAAAAGAATCCGGAGTGGAAGCGCACAAAAGAAAGAGGTCAAACCTCTCTAAAAAACCTCATAACATGGGTGACGATGTCATGGAAATCCATGCATCACAAAGCGACGAAAGTCTAATGGAAGATCAGTCGCCAAGACCGTCGTCTGCTAGCTCCTTACGAGGAGCCAAAGCGAAGACTTGATGTCCTTTGTTTCTTGGAACTGCCGTGGTCTAAGAACTCGACTTGATGATCTCAAATCCATCATTTCTACGTACCAACCTGCATGCGTTGCTCTTCAGGAGACATTTCTGAAGAGTACTATGACAATGCGTGTGCGTGGTTATAATTGTGTACGACGGGATGTAGATGGTGATAAATCTCCAACTGGAGGTGTATGCCTTTTCACGTCCCATCATTATCCCAGTAATGTCGTCACACTGCACACATCATTACAGGCTGTGGCTGTACGGATTCATATCCATTCTTTAGTCACAGTCTGCTGTGTTTATTTACCACCCAACGATGTTGTGCCACAAGTGGATTTGAATCAATTACTCAGTCAATTGCCAGCTCCTTTTATTTTACTCGGTGACTTTAACGGACACAGCCCTCTGTGGGGGCATGATGATACCAACTCTCGTGGACGACAGATCGAACAGTTGATCTCTGATCACTGTCTCTGTCTCCTCAACAACGACGAGAAAACATATTTCCATGCACCCACGAGGACATTTCACTCCCTCGATCTAGCCATCTGTTCGCCAGTTCTGCTACCGATGTTGAATTTCGAGGTTGATAAAGATCTGCACAACAGTGATCATTTCCCTCTCCTAGTCTCGCATGTTAATGGTGCGGGGACACGAATTCGTCCCCCCACTTATCATTTTCATCGCGCAGACTGGGATAAATTCACACGGTTAGCAGTTATCACAGACACAATGGTTCAGAACAGGGCAGTTGATGATACCGTTTTAAATGTCACTGAAGCTATTCGGAATGCTGCCGATGCAGCAATTCCAAAAACATCCAATTTTAATCGGAAGCTGTGCAGACCATGGTGGAACTCTTCCTGCCAACAAGCCAAAAAGGAACAAAGGAGAGCGTGGGGTATTTTCAGGAGATACCCCACCACTGAAAATCTCATAGCGTTCAAACGTGCAAAAGCGTTAGCTCGTAGAATACGTCGTCAATGCCAGAGAGAATCTTGGATCAAGTATGTATCTTCAATCACATCGTCAACTACCAGCCAACAGTTATGGAGAAAGGTCAAAGCAGCGAATGGCCTTTATCGGGAATTTACCATTCCGATATTGGAAACATCGACTGCTTTGTATTCGTCACCTGTCGATGTGGCCAACTTGATTGGCCAGACTTTTGCTAGTGTGTCCAGCTCCGATTCATATAGCCCTGCATTTCAGGTGACTAAGAATCGTTTAGAGCGGACACCTATAAACTTCAGGTGCCGACAACCTTTACCCTACAACAGTGACTTTTGACATGTGGGAATTGAAGAGGGCCTTATCATCAGCCCATAATACTAGTCCAGGTCCTGATGGAATATCTATGAATTGCTTCGCCATTTGAATGAGGATTCACTAGTAAGACTCCTTTACCTATTCAACCGAATATGTGGAGGGAGCAGGTGTATCCTACTCAATGGCAAGAAGCCATAGTGATCCCCATCCTAAAACCTGGAAAAGATCCAAAGAACCCTCTAAGCTATCGACCGATAGCACTCACGAGCTGCCTTTGTAAGACACTGGAACGTATGGTCAATGCCCGTTTCGTTTATGAACTTGAAAAGAATCGATGCATTCCTCTGTTTCAGAGTGGCTTCCGCAAAGGAAGATCCACTCTTGACAATATCATCATGCTGGAGGGCAAAATCAGAAACACTTTTGTCCGGAGGAATCATCTAGTTTCTATCTTTTTCGATATCGAAAAGGCATATGATCGTACTTGGCGCTATGGGATACTTCGCACTTTATTTGATTTTGGATTAAGAGGCAATTTGCCCACTTTTATTAAAAAAATTTTTAAATCTTCGTACTTTAGGGTGAGACTGGGTGGCATTCTCTCTGCTCCTTTCACCCAAGCTGAGGGAGTTCCTCAGGGGAGCATTTTGAGTGTCACCCTTTTTATATGTCATATTTCTCGCATTTTAAATGTATTTTCGCCTTCTATACAGGCTTCATTATACGTGGACGATCTGCAGATCAGTTGTGAAGGATCAGACATGCGCATGATTGAACGGCAGTTGCAAACTGCCGTCAACAATATTGTTAAATGGTGTGACACCAACGGTCATAGTATTTCTGCCAGTAAGAGTTGCTGCGTGCACTTTTGCCGCAACGGGCTTCATCCGAGCCTGAAATACGCATTCGTGATGTTAATATTCCCGTAGTTCCCGACGTACGATTCCTCGGGGTAATTTTCGACCGTCGACTCACTTTCCTTCCGCATATTTTACAATTGCGGAAGAAGTGTGAAAAGTCTTTAAACCTCTTGAAGGTGTTGTCTAACACCTCCTGGGGGGCGGATCGAACATCATTGCTCCGAGTGTATCAATCTATCGTACTGTCCCGCATGGATTACGGTTGTGCCATTTATGGATCTGCGTGCAACTCTGCGCTGAAAAAACTTGACCCTGTCCACCATATGGCACTGAGAATCTGTTCTGGTGCATTTCGCACATCGCCAGTGCAGAGTCTTTATAAAGACTGCTACCAGCTTCCTCTGGATCTTCGACGGAGGAAGCTGTCTCTTGCCTATTATTTTAAGATCTTGTCCGTTCCTTCACATCCTCTGAAATGTATGAGACTCACCACCACCATGAAGAGACTTTATGATGCCCGGCCATCTAACATACGGCCGTTTATGGATAGGATGAAACAACTTATAACCGAACTCGACCTACCCAATGTGGATATCCAGCAAAAGAACCTTTTTCCATTCCAACCTTGGAATATACCACGGTTCCATTATATCAACCCTTTTGCCAATTACAGTAAATCCACCGTAACACCTGTCGTCTTTCAACGCGTCTTCACCTACCACCGCAGTCAGTATAGGAGTTTTCGGCCATCTACACAGATGGTTCGAAACGTGCGGTTACGTTGGGTGGAGTCGTGATTGAAGATAATATGCTCGGTTATCGACTAGACGCTTCTTGCAGCGTTTTCACTGCAGAAGCTGTCGCCATTTACCGTGCACTTCAATTAATCGACTCCAATATACCCCGTAAGTACTGCATCTATACTGACAGCATGAGTGTATTAGAAGCGCTTGAAAATTATAACGATCGTTGTCATCCAGTGGTTTGTAATGTACTCGACATTACGAGTCGACTGTACAGCAGGGGTTTTGATATAATATTTTGCTGGCTACCGAGCCACGTGGGAATTATTGGTAACGAGCAAGCGGACAGCGCGGCACGGTCGGCGACGACTCATCTGCCGCTAGCAGTTCCGCTATCGGATATTAAGCGCGTCATCCTGCATCATATTTATACGATCTGGCAGGAATCATGGAGTCAGCAGTTGTCTAACAAACTGCACTCTGTGAAACCTGTCATAGGAGCATGGCCTGTGATACCAATGCGAAGAACTGATGTCAAATTGACTCGTCTTCGCATTGGTCATACCCGCTTTACGCACAGGCATTTGTTGTTAGGGGAAGATGCTCCTCGATGTCCTTCATGCATGGTCTCGTACTCAGTACAACATATTTTAATAGATTGTCCCGTTTTTAATAATTATCGTGTCACCTTTTTTAATTCATCTCATTTAACTTTACCTGACTTGGTGGGAGAAAAACCCCACCAAAACCTATTTGCTTTTATTAAAAAAATTGGATTTTTATATTTAATTTAACAAATTATTTTTAATTGTTTTAACTTTCATTTTTATGTATGTGCATGCAGGCATGCACATATATAAAAATATTTGTATATATATTTAACGTGTATTTTAATAATTATTTAAAGATTTTAACAAACGTGTGGCGCATTATAGCCAAAATTGGCTCTTGCGCCATAAAACCCCAAATTCACTCACTCACATTGATAACACGGGCAAGGCGCCAAACACAGCTTGGCGCGATAAAGGAATCACGCTAAGCAGCGCTTGTTGTCACTGGGATGAAATCCAAGATGGAGGCCTAGCGGGGTATCAAATCATCAGGAAGATAATTTTAAAAATATTGTGTTTTAAAATACATTGAAATATATTTCAAAAGAAGAATATAGGAGGAGATTGAGAATAACCAAGATCAATCAATAAATAATGAATAACAATACAATATAAAAAGCTACATGTATTAATAATATATTATGCAGTATATAATAATAATCTTATAACATAATTTAATAGTAATTATATATAATATTTATATAGTATGATTTAATATTAATTATTATACATAATAATCATCATATAATATAATTTAATAGTAATTATAAAAAGGAATAAAATAATCGTATTGTAATATAAAAATTATTCATAAGAATACTCATATAACGTAATAATTATAAATAAATAACAAAATAATAATTATAAATGAATAACAAAATAATAGTTATAAATAAAGATAATAAAAAATAACTATTATGAATAACGATTATATGACTATTACATATAAAAATAATTGTATTTTTATATGTATTAATAAAGTAATTATATAATATATATTAACATTAATAATGAATATCAATTAAAAAGTGCTTGAAACTTGCAATATTCCAAAAACTGCAAAAATATCAAGGTAACCATTTTGTAATGTTATCACCCATCTTGGCGAACATAAAGAATAACTTGGCGAGTGCCCCGTGATATCAAACTAGTTCCTGAAATAAATACAGCAAATTTTCCTTAGATTTTTACAGAAAGCAGTATTATTCTTCGTATTGTTATGATGATAAAGCCCGGCTGGAGTAGAAAGATATTCTGGATGCAAAAACCATAGGCGCGCCTGTCATGTGATCATGTGGTATGTAAAAGATTCCTTGAGTATCTGTTTTGCTCTTTGCAAAATTAAATCACAGCAATATTTAGCACCGGATGAGATCTTGAATTAAATTCATTCAAGAATCCAAATTTGGTAGAGAGAGCCGCCACTAGATGGTGCCACCACTGAAATGCCTCTCACATTTTGGAGACTTTCCGTGTCTGCAAAGTCTTAGTTACAAAAATGCAGCCCATTAAAAATTTTTTGAAAACAATTGATATCTGTTATTGTTGTGGTTTCATATGGCAAAATCGAAAAACAATCTATTTACACCAAGCTTCTTGCGAAAGAACAGTACTGGATATCGAAAAAAAAAAAATTAAATTTAAAGTTAAAACATGACTGGAACAAAAATATGAATACACGCAAAAATTATGTGATAAAAACCGTAAGAATCGAAAATGTAAAATTGTAGATGGAAAGCAGTCTTGCGATCAGGACGTCTTCTGACCATCCACTACAGTGGGATCCAACATAGATCCGAAAATAGATCCGAAAATAGTTTCATTTTATTGTAAAAAAAAAGTTTATTTATCTTTTAAATTAAAAGTTGTGACGGGCTCATGCATCTTTTCTTTAACATGTCCTCTGGGTTCTTTTGGGGCCAAGATTAATGGCAACTCTTATCCAACCAAAACCCAAGAAGCGAAACGTGAATGCAAGATGCAAATTAGATAGCTTTTAAATAACAGAAGTCTCAGTAAGTCGTATGGCAATTAGGGGAATGTTATGTGAGAGATTGATACATGTGTGGATTGACAGCCAGTAGAAGTTACCTTGAAGATTAAGCCATTAGGTCAAGGCGCATATCATTGCACGCGCGCCCAGACGCCTCTTCATAGTATTGAAGCTACGATCAAATTAAGGTAGAATTGACTATCTGATATTAGGACTTGTAATATTATTAGAAGTGAGATTAGGTAGATTAGATATTGATAGTGGTCCAAGTTACGCGATTCGGTATAACTATTATTGCGTGTTTGTTCATCGTAGATTCTCCCATAAATATTATTATCTAAATTGTTAGAGGTTTAAGTTACATTCTTAATAAAGTCACATTAAAAATTTAAAAATGTCTGTTCCTTTTGTAAACCCTACACCTCTGGCTACCGCGGATAATCAAAGAAACGGTCACCCTAGGGGGTGGTTTCACAAAGTTATAATTTGAATAAATATATTTCTGAGATATCACAGTGTTTTATTTTATATCTACATTTACCCTGTTCAGGACATTAAAGTTAAATATGTAATTTTTGGAATAATAACTTCTTTAAGCGAGTTTTTCTGAACAGTGAATCCAACTTAAGCGTCAGGTTCCGCTATGATACGCTCATTAGGATTTTTTCGGCTCGCTAAGTTTTGAATTTAAAACTTTTTTTAAGTGAAAATTCCATGTGTACACTTTTTCCTTGAAGTTTTATTTTCTTTTTTTAATATAATTGTCATGCACCCCACTTCCACTAAACTACAGCGAGTGAACGAAAGAAGAGGTAAGCGAAAATAATTGAAAAAACAAGAAATATATAAAACATTTTTTTAAGTCAATTCCTACTTAGATCAACAAAGAAAAATTTTATATATATATATTTTAGCTACTTTTTATTAAATAGTTTAAATTAATATAAATATGTATATACATATGACAGAATCACAACATTAAGTAGTACTTAATTTTTATTAATTATCATTAAGATATCGTATTGTCACCCAAAACAATTGTGTATATAAAATTTCAGTTCAACTGAATGCTTTAAAACGTGAGGGGGGAAAAAAACAAAAACCTTTTAAGTATTGCCCCAAGTCACTAAAAATGAAATCAACGGGGCTGTATCTGTAAATCTTTTAATAATTAGTTTCCGTCAATTGAATTAAATTAATTATAATTAAATTATCGTATTTTTATCCCAAACAATAGTGTATAGAAAATTTCAGCTCAAATGAGCGCTTTAAAATGTGAGAAAAAAAGCTTTTCATGTTTTGACACAAGTCGCCAAAAGGGTCGCTGAGTCGCCAAAAATGATGCAAAGTGGCTCTGTATTTGTAATTCTTTTGTTAATTAGCTTTAATCAATTAATTTTTTTAATTATAATTAAATTATTGTATTGTCATCCAAATAATCGTGTATTTAAAATTTCAGCTCAGTTGAGCGCTTTAAAATGTATTTTATTAACGATTGAAAATTCCACCAAGATAAATAAATAAATTAATATATAGAGAGTGTGAGCTATATATATATATAAAGTAGGAATTGAAAAAGAGATTATTCTTCGGAGATAAGAAACGAAACATGGGATCTATTTTTTAATTTAGTAGATGGAGCATTTAAGCACAAATATGCAAAAAGAATTAAAATCCGAAATTTTGATGACATTAATTGGCGAGAAAGTTGCCAGCATTTTGGTTTATATCAGTGATGACTACTAAGAGATTACGAAAAAATAAAAGCATTAATTGTGAAAAAGTACGAACCCTCTCCTTTTGTTTGCTTTGGGAATTTTAGGAAAAGTAAACGGCTCTCACAGGGCATAAGTTTTCCTAGCTTTATATAGAATACTGCATTATATAAGTTATATAAACGGTACTTGTGTGTGTGTGTGCGTATTATCACAATGGTGTTTTCGACATTACATGAAAGGAAGTATATAAACCCTATAAACAAATATATTACATAAATATAATCTACTTAAGTAATTTATGTATAAATATTTTTATATAGTTAGACCCCAGGGGTGGCCAACCCAAATTACCTCGCGGGTCACTTCGGAAGAACTTTACAATCCCGTGGGCCGCATATAAAAATATATATCTTTATATTAAATTTGGATCCATTACAAGCATTTGTTGATGTGAAAATTTAAAACAAACTGATTTATTATTAAGTTTTTCATCGTTTTTAATCTATACAAACACAGATAAAATAATAATAATAATGCAATGATCAAATAATGTTTAATTTATTTAATTAGTGAGATATCTGTTTCTCAACTCTTACACTTAGTTTTTGCAAGTCGATCTCAATGCATATGTATTTGCGTATCGTAATTGATGTTGTAGATTTTCGTGCGTTAAGTTTGAAAGCGATTTATGTTTGATAAATTTCAATTTAGACAAAAGAGAGATTCGCAGTAACAGAAGCAACGTGATAAAATAAAACAGTTATGCAGTGTTTATTTTTGCAATATATATATATCTATATATATATATATATATATCTTTAAACAAAAATATTGTATAAAACAGTAAAATTTTGTAAAGATGTAAAGAATCTCGCGGGCCGCAGGCTGGACCCTGACTTAGACTATAACTTACATTTATAGGATATATACTCATATATAAATATATTTGAATGCATAATTATTTAAACATTGCCATTTACAGAAAATGGATGAAATAAACAAATCCTAGGATAAATGGGAACGAAAACGAAAAACTACTTAATGCCGGCATGAGAAAATGTAGTAAAATAAAACGCAGTACATTCAAACAATTGGATTCTCTTGCCCATAATAAATCAGTTTTCCTTCTATAGTATGTTCTTAAGCGCACACATATTTTTTTTCCTATTATGCATTGAAATAGAGTAATTTCACTTAGTCGTTCATGACCAAGTTTTGGTGTAAAAATGAGTCCTTGGACACAATAAGTTTGGAAATCACTGTGTTAGAGCAGATATAGAAATGCTTAAGGAATTAAAGGGAAACTATCCTTAACATTCTTTTTCTTAGGTAGATGCAATACTAGCTTTTCGTGATGTGTCTTTAAAGCTACACAATACACTGAAAATGGCGGGAATATAAATTGTTTTCGATCTCATTGGGTTAAGAAGCTTGGATATAAAGTTTAGATATGATATTCAGTTGATTTTAAAAATATTTGAAGCACTGTGAATGTTGTCAGTTTATAAATTTTACTTTTTATAAACTTTTGAAATGCTTTTCTCAGACTTTTGGCCATGCAACTTAGTATTTATATTTCCATAAGGACTCTTTTATTATATGTAATCCTGGACTTTTTTGATACTTTTGTACATATGTACACTATAAATGTCTGAGTGTTTTTGTTTTATTTTTTAGAAAAAAAATAGCTATTTCATATTATTTCATTTTTATTTACAGCAACAGTGATTAAAATTCAGTAAAAAGTCTGATTTTCAATTTCATATTAATTTATTTTCTTAATAATCCAAGAAATATACATTTTTGAATGAACCGTTATTTTACACTGATTATTTTTTTAAAAAAAAATTGACTATTTTACAAATTGTTATTTAAAAAATTCAAGAGTTTCAATTTTTAGAATTTGTATATAATTTCTTGCCAAAGTAACTTTTAATCAGAATCAATTTGATATTATAGTCTGAAAAATCGATAATTACTTTTTTAATATTACTATCCCTGTGAAAGTGCTTTTAAAACGATATGGTTCAACCTAAAACAACTGTTTCGGCGGAAATTCCACATTTACCGCCTAAACATATTTGGGGTAATCGTTCGCCCAAACTTACGCGTTTTCTCTAATTCTCTCTAAATCTCGTGCCCCTAGATTATTATGCAAATGAATTTTCTCAATTCTTGTTTGGCGGTGTAATTTGAAGATTAGATCAATATTGTGTAATGTATTTCGCATGATTACCATTGGATTAGGAAACATTGCGCAGAGAAATAAGTTAAATGTGGAGCCCAATAAATAACCATTAATACTCATTCCTAAGTGATTACAAGATTTAGATTCCGATGTGAGTTATTAGATTTTATTTCTTGGTTTATTTAAAAATATTTGAGGATAGATTAATTACTGAGTAGTTAGATATAACGGATAGATTCTCCGGTAGGTTTTAAGAAATATTGTAACTTAGGAATTCAAAAAGCATAATTACACAAACTTTGGTGTTTTTTTATTTCTTTATTTAGTGAGATTGTATAATAGGTTCTCAATAGCTTTCAAAGTAACCTTTAACGAAATCTATTACGGATTGTTCAATTGATTTGTGAATTTGGCCTTGTGAAAGACCTTCGATACATGCAGATTAGACTGGCAATTTAAAGTGATCTGAAGTTGAATCGTGGAGGATGCTGAAATCGAGATAGTAAAGAGAGGTTTTGTATATTAAGGCGTAAGAGGAAATCTGTTTGTTATTTGAACTGTGAATACATTAAGGAGGTCCGGCACATAATTTTGAAAAATTATCGATTTTTTCTTTTTAATATTTTCTAAAAGTTCAAATATTTCTGTTTAAAATTATGTGTGTTATGAAGAAATACGATATAATTAGAAGTATTTTTATTTATTGTTTAAATGAAGTTACTTCTTGTCGCCAATCAAATGAGACGTGGTAGGAGAAAATGTGTTTCTCCTGCGTAAGTTTCTAATGAACGCGAATCCATATGATATTCAAGTGGAAAACTTATAGTGCATTGGGTTTATTCTCAAAAGTGTATGAGTACACGGTATGGTGTTAATAACATCATATTGTCAGTGATTCCCAGATCAATATTTGTGGAATTTAAAACTTTAAAATTAGGCATAAATATAGCTATTGCACAGTTCATTGTAAGTCATGTAGCAAAATTAATGATCTTAAAACATTGTGGTATCGAATGAAGTTATAATTGTGTGCAGTAGCGCACACAGGAATTTTAAGGGGAGCGGGTTCAGGGTTGAAAGTTCACCATTCTTGTATCATGCTCCTTTTTTTTGTCGATTTTCGGGAACAAAAAAAAATGAAAAACTAATTATTGAATAAATAATTAGCATTAACTGATAAAATTAATCATTAATAACAAACATTTAATTAAATTTTAGGTACTATATATTTAGAATTATAATCAATTGGGAAAAAGTCAAGGGCTTTGGGGGTGGGGTTTCGGACCCCTAGGACCCTTGTGTGCGCCATTGATTGTGTGTCATGTTTCAAAAAATTAGAAGTACGTAGGATTCGTGAAGACCAACGAAAGCATCTTGAGATACTAAAAAAAGGCAAAATAGTTGAACATAATGAATAAAATTAGAAGTCTTTTAAAGGCGTGGAGGGTAAACAAAATGCTTCATATGCTTCTGGAAAGTACTAAAAAACGTAAATGATCAATAAATTACAAATTTTACTTTAAAGCCAGTTTTCTCAAAATGTAATATTTCTCATTCTATGTATACTTTTTTCTCAAAAACTTCTTTTTATGTAATCCTCAAATTTTCAGTGAGCATACTTCTAACATGTTTTCACACTTTAATGCAGCTAATTCGATATATATGTGGGAAAGTTTTTAAATAAAGCTTTCTTATAAACTAAATTTTAAGGTAAAAAATTTATAATTACTTTAATTTTTAACAAAAAGACAAAACCCATCGTTAAAGTTTTTTTGATAGTATGCATAACTAACTGTAAAAATTTTATCCATGAGAAGTTAGTAGTTTCTGAGAAAAAGATGCATAAACTTACGCAATTCAACATGGGCTCCTATGGATGTACCGGACCCCTTAAAACTCGTGGACTTTCCAATGACTTTTGCTTAGGGTTCTTAGATTGGGAACTCACTTGGCTGTAATTTAAATCTTAAAATGTCAATTAAAAGTGCTTTTATTATTATTGGTTAAGATTCGATATTTTTTTATTCCCGTTAAACACCGACCAAGGTTTAAAAGGTCAAAATTTAACTGTACAGATGGGATAGTGGTTAGCAACGCTAACTGCTGAGCTGAGGGTTCGGTTCTATATTTAGACAATATCTTAGCAATTTTGCCTTTCTACTAACTGTTAATCACTATTTAGGGTATCTCTGCGCATGCGTAAGGATAGAGTAACGCACCCCAGAATGCTGTACGGTAGTGATTTCCAAATATTTTCCCATTAGTGGTGTTCTTTTTTAACTAAAAGTTTTCACATGGCACCCTACCTCAGTCACAGTAAAACTAAATATGAGCAACTGTCGGACTTTTACAGAATTCCGCAGCATCCTTTCTTTCCAAAGTGCCACGACGCACAGATTTTTGAATCCCTTGCATACGGCACCCACTGTATGGAGCTCTGACATTTAATTTGCGATATTGCTTTTTGTTTCGATGTTGAAATAATCCAAGAAAAAGTAATAATACTGCATAATTAATTATGTGATGCAATATATGACAAAATCTGAAAGAAAAATAGATGGAATTATAATTTCTTTTCTTTCAAGTGGGGTGAAGAAACTGCTGTGATTAAAAATATATATTAAACACATTTACTATTTTTTTTTAGCAGAAACGCTGCAGAAAAATAATTCTAATACGTTTTATTTTTAATGTGGATACACAAACAATTCATCGAATCAGCGTTTATTAAAATGAGGGGTGCGCCTCCTAGGGGTATGATAACCCTATATGTGTATGGAGGGGGGTGAGTAAATCAAAAAGAAGAAAATAAAAATTTTAAAAAAATATCAATTTATTGAAAGGAAGCAAATCAAATTCATATTCTGACATAATAACAAGTAAAATATATTTTCACACTGATAAAATATACTTATAAATGTATTAGATAGACAAAAGTACTTGATAATTAATTTATCAATGCTAAATTAAAAAGAAGTACTGTAATTACTGAAGATTTCCATGGGCTTATCATATACAAAATTATAAACAAAGTGAGAAAAACTTATCTTGATAATTTGTACTGTTTATAATTTAAGTCCCATTGTAGCTTTAACGTTGAAATACATTATTGCATTCAATACATAGTAGAAGTATGAAGGGGAAGGCGAGAGAGGAGGGATGAAAATTATGACTGAAAAATGGGTCGAAAATATTGAAAGTTTGAGAGAAGCACTGTATTAATTTATATCTTGTCTAACCATATGAAGTAGATTTATATACATATTCACACACAATACAGAAATGTGTATATTTATTCTTTCACACTTTTATTAATAATATAAGAGGAACGAATTGTATTAAGATTATTTTCACTTAGCTGTTCATATTAAAATACATGCCACTACATTTTATTGGAAGCCGTTTCTTATTTTTTTTGTCAATATTCATTTTCTTCTCTGTACTTGTCAAATCATCGATACAATATCAGAAACGATTGCATTGCTTTAGTAACAAAACAATAAAATTGTCTGCTGAGTAACGAATTGGCGATACCAATAAGGTTTTCGGTTTCGTTTGGTTTTATTGGCGGAAGAACCAAGGTATATTGAACCAAGGTTTATATCCAAACTGAGGCAAACAATTTTGAATTTTCTCATATACATAATGATTACAAATGTATACTTGTGAACCAAATGTAAGAAAATGTAGAAAAAAAGTAAGCGAAAAGGAGGAGGACCGAATGTAAGAAAAAAGATCCATACATTATTTCACTAATCACACGTGTTCACAAAAAATAGTAAGCTCTCGAGAGATAAAAGAGATCTACCGAGAAATTTAAGATAGATCCTGTAAGTTGTGCTTACGGCCTCCAATATAAACATTCCTGTAGACCAGGGGTACTCAACCTTTTCTCTCGCCGGGCCGCATACACATGACATATATTTCACTCAGGCCGCAACATGCGGATAATGGGGAAAAATTCATAAAAACATTGGACAAATTAAAATTGATCAAAATATTTTTCATTTTTGGCTTTTATTTTAATACCTTTCTATCAAACAC
>BMAV01007143.1:0-32791 GCA_019973955.1 Trichonephila inaurata madagascariensis
AGGATTCGTGACACAAAATCTTTAGTTTGTGGGAGCTTTAAAAGCTCCGTTCATAGATTCATCCATCAAAATCGAGGACCTTTGGTGGTTTCACATTATCTGCTTTCAAGTTAAGCCCCCTTTAAGGGATGAGATGTTTTCAAAGTGAAAAGGGGATCTTTTGTGAGTGATTGAGATATTGCGGAAATCTATCCAGAAAGTGACATTTTAAGGGTGTGGTGGATTATAGAGAACAAATTAAGAGTTGTATGTGTTGACATCTAAAGGTCAAATATATTTTGATAGTAACACTAAAGGTTATAGCCATTTTGGAAACTCTCTTATTATGGATTATATCTTTACTCGCGTTTCCTTATTTTTCCTATACCATATATAATCATGTTGAGACTACGTGAGTACTTCAATCCTAGGAATAGGAATATAACATAGCAAATGCTATATATTCCACAATTTAATGAAAATGCAAATTATTAGAATTTTAAGCTGAAGTAAATATTCTTTAAATTGAATTCCCCTTAAAGAGTTCCAACTACATTCGGAACCGTGATTTTGCAAAAGCGTGTGAATGAAAAATATTTATGATATTTAGCGTCACTTAGATTACACAATGTATATAAAATTGGGTTAAGCATAGTATTACAATAAAAAATTATTTAAATACAATATTTTGACAAAAAATGAACTTAGAATAACCTTTTTTTCCAAATTTACTTCTTTTGTAAGAAATGCGTCTATTGTGTTAATATTTTGCCTGTATATAGATCAGACTTCTATACAGAGGCTCAACAAGAATTTTTGAAATGCATAACTTGGAAGTCGGTTTATCCACGTTTTACGAAAACAGAAGGGAGAAATTTTAAGAAAATACGCCGATAGTTATTTCAAATGGTTGTAACTCTGAAAATAATGTGAATTTTTCAACGCTCATAGTTGAGCCTTTGTACAGAGGTCTGAGCTATATACAGGCAAAATTTTAATACAATAGAAACATTTTTTACAAAAGGAGAACATTTGGAAAAATGGTTATTCTAAGTTAATTTTTTGCCCAAATATTGTATTTAAATTATTTTTTTGTCATAAAGTCTTTAAACAATTTTATACATGTATTCCAAGTTAAGCGACACTAAATATTATGAAAATTATACATTTATGTGCTTTTTTAAAATCATGGTTCCCAACTTAGTCGGATACCTTAAGAGTAGTGTTAGTATTCAATCCATAAAAAATTCCCAAGTGAAGAAACTATAGTTACTTTTTGATAGGTAAAATTATACATGTGTGAGGGTGAGTCAGATATAAATGAATATCAAAAGAAGAGAAAATGAGGATTGGCCTATTTTTAAATATTTCTTGCAAGAAATAATGTTTTTCCTATCTGTATAGTTAAAAACAATTTTTGAGAAAAAAATCTCTTATTAAAATACTTTTTCTCGAATCTTTAACTTTTATCATAAAATTAAGGCACCCGACTAGATCGAAAGTGATTTTTAGGTATTTGATGTTAGTGCTATTAGAAAGAAAAAGAAATATATATATTGAGGAAGAAATAATAATATATAAACCTATTGAGTTTTTTTAAGTTGTTTTTATAGCATTGACTTTATTCAACTTATATGAATTTTTTGTAATGTTTTTTTTTTTTTTTTTTTTGAAGAATGAAATTTTCCCGATAGTTTGTGCTCGAAAAACAGGATATCTCCATAACAATCCAATCAAATTCAATGAAACTTAAAACATATACGATATGAGCTCTTTAATGTGTAAAAACCCTCAGGTTTTTAAGATAGTCACATTTAATCACATTTTGAAACCATTTTTAGCTTATAATATACAGTAAATTTGACGAAAAATCGTTAAAATCAAATTTAAATGTTTATAAAATATTTATTAAATTGCAGTTTGGGACACTTAAATGGATCAAGAACTATAGCAATGAAATTAAAATTGCATTATGTCCAATGCTTTCATACTTATCACGTTTTTCTTAACTTTGAAAATTCTGCTGAAATTTCATAGCAAAAATATTTTTTTTTCATAACCAAAGGTCGATATATGCTATTTATGTAATAATTATGACTTTTTAAGACTATTTATGTTTATTAAGACATGAAATTTCTTCTGAAAAGCAACTTTTAAAAAATTGGTTTCCAACCTAGCCAGATGCCTCAAGTATCATATAATTGTATAAAAGATCCCAGACTCCAGAAACATCTCAGTGGAGTTGCTGTCTCTCTCTCATACAAATACATTCAATTAAAACATAAATAATATAACTAGGCTTACGTGCACAATATTAATTAATAGTCGGGACAACTGAATGAAATTACTGCAATATAGTAAAGAATATTTTTATTACATCTCAACCCTAATTTAACAATGCATTCAGCAGCAAATGTAAAAAACAATGAAATAGTCAAAATTAATCAACCGTTGCAGAATAATGTATATTATATTGCCAGGGAAACACAAAAGTTTTATTAAATATGTATGATAATATTTCTACTCATGTTCACAAATATATATCACATTTCATGAAAATATATTGCATCCCCATATCAAATACTTAGCAAAGGTAAGAAAAAAAATCTAAACTAATTGGAATCTAAATAATAAAATTCCTTTTTCTGAATGGTTAAAACCGTTTATAACTGATATCACGTATGCTTATCTAATGGACTATTCCTGTAAAGTACATGAATAAATATTAATCAAAACAAAATTGTAATATTCATGTTTTAAAATGTTCCAAAGAAAAAATAATATTTAACGTCTTGCTTAAAATATAAATAATTTGATTTAATAATATATTTATTGTCATTTTTCTTCTTACGAATATATATATAATTAATTACTATATAAGAATATTTCTTTTGAGTGAGTAATTTCGTGTAATTACGTAACATACCAAACGGGAATAATTAATTTTTATCGTTCTCATAAATATAAATGAAACATTTAATTTGATCTAATTGCAGTTAAAACAAGCATATATAATTACTGTTATATTAGGCTTTCCCCTATCCTTGTTTCTTTATAGATATATACAAAGACATATTCTGGCTCCTGATGTTTATTTCATCCTAGTAATTTGAGATGTAAGTATTGAAACATCCATCTTTAGAATGATTAATGACACGAAAGACAAATTGTCAAAAATAGAATAAAAAAAAGATTTTTGTATAATCATTTTTTAGAAAATCTCTGAAAATAAAAGAAAAGTCCTTTTTATCCTTAAATAGCATTTTATTCAAAGCTTTACTTCATTTGTCTTTAGTAATCTGACAAAAAAGTTTTTTAGAAAAAGTATATATGGCAAAAAAAGTAATGATTCTAAGGAAACTTATTCTGAAAATAAATTTTCATAAAAATATGTTGTTGTTACTAATAAAATTAGAAAATGTTTCCTTAAAATTAATTTATAATTTCTGATTTAAACTATCTTATTAGATTCAATCAACTTCAGAGTCTTTTATTTAAATATTATAGTTTCATTGTTGTTAACTCTTACATGTCTTGGTACATCAAGCTTAACATTTGAACAAAAAATCTGTATTTTTTTTATCTATTATACCGTAAAACATTTTCTTAACTTTTTGAATATTATGACTAGTTTATGTAAAAACTTTTCGAAGAAAAATATATTTAACTTCTTCTTTGCGTGATAGTGTATCTTTATTAAAATCTTTTGATAAAAATAAATAAATAGTTGGCAAAAAATTTTTTTGCACTATATATAAAAATGTCTTATGTAAGACACGATTCATTGAAAAAGTGCTCTTTTATATTCCAATTGAATAATATCTTGATGTTATATTGATTTTATTAAACATTTAAAACTATTTATGTTAATGAAGTTATACACACAAAATGGACAGATTTTAATACAAAATATATATGCACATATGCTAATACTTATTAATGCCCAGTGGCTGAGTAGTAGCGTATCACGCTTCTACACCACAGGTTCGAGGTTCTATCATCGGGATGGCCAAGGTCGACTCAGCCTTTCCTCCCCCCTGCTTTGGGTTGTTAAATGAGTACCAAGCTTGCTTGGGGACTTAAACACTGGGGGTTTCACTACGTACTGGCCTCTTGATCTGGATATCTGCTCATACACCTTAGCGTCCAATAGTTAAGTACACTGAGATCGTCACAGTAGGCCTTGGAACTCATGGGCTGTTGCACCACTCAGTTTCAGTTTTAATGATAATACTTGGAGAAATTTTTTCTCAAACAATGAGTGATTGAAATGTTTTGATATCCATAGGATATGCATAACATTCAACAAAAATGGGTCATTATAAGCACTGTCATTTAATTTTTTTTCTCGTTTATGTTTAAAGTTATGACAATTATATCTCGTATAATCGTAAAAAAATACTAGTTTTTGAATACATACCCACTTTACTGGGTATTTTCTGATGTCGTAGGGGTATAAGCTGAAGCTGTTAAAAAAGTGTGTGAATGTGAGAGAGATACTTTCCTCTTTTATTTATATAAAGCACATTTAAAAAGGTTTATTGATATAGATGTTATCAAATTCGTTGTACTTCAATCTATTTTCATAGAAAAGAATGTACTGCTACTAATGCATTTTAATGTATAAATAACACCGTTGTTATATACAAAGCACTTCTCTGTATGCATAAGATATAAATATATATATTTTTTTTAGTTATCAACCATACATCTTTTCAATACACATTTGTGAATGAATATAAATAATTTATTATGGAAAATATATAATCTCAATTACTATAAATGTAACAATTTATTTTGCCTTAAATTGTTACATTTATTTTAAAAATTGATTCATTAAAAAAATAACTTCTTCAACAAATACACATTTTGCATGTGCATGTTTCTGTCAACTGTTTTGTGAAAGATATGAAGTGTTACTGAAAAAAATATTCATTGCCATGTGTACTTTTCTGAAAACTTTAATTGAGCACTCTAAAATTGTTAAAAAAAAGTATAAAATTAACTTTAGAGATTATTTACGTTACCATGTTGCGTGTTTGTAAATCAAAATGAATACTTTTAAATTTATGAAATAAAAAATTTTCTGCATTGAAGAATTTTGATTATTTAAAAAAAGAACATAAATTTCATTGATTATATACTTAAGGGCGAAATCAAATTATTCATTTTAGAATCATTAGAAATATATCTATACCAAAAACTATCTCTATTTACAAAGAAGACAATATCTGTCACGTTGGATATCGATGCTTAACATGATGCCCATGCCAATCCACAGTGATTCTCAAATTGATCTACACATATTTCTAAGGGTATATAATTAATTTGAAGGGTACACTAGCAGCCTTACAAAAAGGACTTTTGACGATTATCTAGTACAAATGAATGGGAATTCTATAAATGCTCTCCAGCATCATTTCTGTCTTGTTGTAAAGTAGCGTCTTCAATGAAGGTCCAACGTATAGAGAGCTTGATGTATGTAAAATATGACAAGAGGATTGAACACTAGAATGACTAAAATTTAGTATATACCTATATTGCCCAAAAGCAGTCAAAATGACTACACTGTGAAAGAATAACTAATGTGTAAAGAAATTTGTTTAAAATTAATTTTTAATATTTTTATAGTATTTAAAGTCGTATAACAAGTTATTAGTAAATATTAACATTAAAAGAAATTTACTTCAATTGGGAAAATATTTACTCTAAAAAGTCTAAGAAATTGAACCATTATATACCCTATTGTTTTTCTAATTGAAATTAAAATTCAGTCAAAATGACTTCATTGGACAGTCTAGTGTTAAGCCCTCACGTTGGCATGGCGTAGAAGTTTCTATCTAGCGGTGCCAATCTAGACTTCTGCCACTCAAATAATTAGATGGGGACTGTAAGTAATGTTTTTGAACGAATTCCTATAAGAAAATAAACTAGAATTACTTGCCATCCATTCAACTTCTATATACAAATACACGATAAGTTAATATAAAAATCACACACATTAAGCATACACAGACAACCAGAAGTGCTGGCCTTCAGAAAGGGGAAATTTCCATGGGGAAAGAAACTACACTCTTGAAAAAAGCCCGTGCAACGCCGGTCTACGCGGAGGGGAAACAGACCCGTCCATCGGCCAAAGACGTAGAAGAAATTTCTAAAAAGGAAATTTTAAGGAAAAAATATAGAAATCACACGCAGACCAAGAAGTTCTGAATACGAGACGATAAAAGGTAATTTCCATTCGCAAAAAGTTTTGCTCTTGAAAACGCCAGTGCAGCCGGGGCCACGCAGCTAGTTATTTAATAAAAGTTGAAAGTACAGCATATGTTGATTTATTATAAAACTGCAGACATTGTAATTAATGTTGTCATTCAAAATGTCAAATAATGAAAAATGTTTTATGAAGATATTTCAAATATAAATAGTTTTTTTCCCTTTCTGTTACAAAAAAAAAGTAATTGTTTGCTCACGATGCAAAGTGTTCAATAAGTAGTAGGTTGTCTGGCATATATAACGGACATTTATCATTATGAGAATTCCTTTTTTAAAGCAATAGAATGTGAAATTTTATCGTTTGTATTACTTTTATATGGTATCCAACTGTTTAGTATAAGAATATAGCAAATATTGTATCCGAAACGTAGAATAATATATTGTTTCAGCCTTATTTTAAAAGATATAACTTTCGAAATTGGTACAATCATAAAAATTGTCTAAGAATTCTTCTGAAAAACAACAATAAATTCCTTACAATTTGTGTGTGCGTGTTTTTTTATATAGATTTCAAAATTTTTCTGTACTGAGTCTACGGCAGAACGTCTTTTTTCTGCGTTCTTAAGGTTTACTAAGATTTGACAAACACTGTAAGAGATAAAACACACAATTTCATTAAAGCATAAAGAAAAGTTTTTAATTTGTAAAAATAGTTGAGCCACACAAAGTGTGTTGAGATATTTGTGACTGAGACAAGATTGTAGTGAAACTTAACACATTTATTCTTTTAGATTTCAACTATAAAGGTAAAACTATTGCCATCAGTGTCTAAGATTAAATGTTTTCTCTTTAAATAAATAACTGATTGTGAATTTTTACAGTAGTTAAATTTTAAACTTGGTAAACTATAAACATTTAAAATTAGAGCTTATTTTTTGCCTTAATTAACATTTGAAATAGTGTGAATTTTTACAGTAGTTAAATTTTAAACTCGGTGAACTATAAACATTTAGAATTAGAGCTTACTTTTTGCCTTAATTAACATTTGAATTTGAATTTTTATTTTTAAATTGTATGTTTATGAACTAATATGGAAATTTCTAAAACTTTCTTAACTTACTTTGATTTAAATTTAACTAAAGACTAGAGATAATTTGAAAAAATGATACAATTCACTTACATCTTGAATCCCATGCAGGTAGCAATAACAAAAATGATTTTTTGGAATTGCTACTACCGTTATCAAGATAATTTTTTTTCAATGGACTTGTTTTATTTTTCTTAAATATTAATTTTCCAAATAGATAATTTTATATGTACTATATATGTACTACAATCCACAAGAATTTAAAATTAGAATTATCTAGATAATTGCCACAACTAAAATAATTAGTATTGTTTTTATTTATAAAAATGTAATAAGAAAAAGACTATGTTGTTAGCAACACACAGCAGCAAACATGAACATCTCAATTCATTATTTATTGTGTTTTTATCGATTAGGTTATCCTTATTGTTTTCCGATATAAAAAAAGAGAAATTTTCATCAATATTAACATTATTTAACAATATAATGGAGATAGAACGTAATGAAGTACACAAAAAATTATACGAGTTGCATATTATATGTTTTTGCTATAGAAATAAATCTACCATTATATTATGAATATTTATGAGGTTTTCATGAAACTCGAAAGTAAAATAAACTATCTTTTTTTTTTAATTTTCCTATAAAGAACAGCTTATTCGTGAATATTTCTTTACAATTTATTCGAAAATGTTCACTTTCTTTGCGTTTCGCTATGTCTCAATCCAATGCATTTTTTATGCGTTGAATCGATCATGAAACGTCCATCACATAGATCGCAACTTTTTATTGACTTAGTTTTTTTTTATGATAGTGAAGAATGGCCACACACACATAGTTACAGCAGTCTATATCTAACAATAGTGAATGGATATAATGCATAGAAATAGCACAAAATCGAAGTACATTATGGCGTTTTATTTGAGCTTTATGCACGTAACCGGATAAAAGAGACTTACAGGTCACAGGAATAACAATCAGGCATGGATACCATAAAAATAGTCTTTTTTTTAAATGATTCTTGAGGTAAATGTAAATAATTTAAGAGCACCGTTGTTCTTTGTCTGGTATTACCTACAAAACATATAGGTGATTTGTAATAAATTTCTTGATCTTTATATATTTTGCTTCTTTTATCGGATAATATTTTTACAGATTTATTATTCTAGACAGATAAGTAACTACCACTAAAAATAAAAATATAGTTAGAAATTATTTATATATTACAGCACATTTATTTACATAAAACATCTAAATCTCTATGTGTGTATACATTATATTTAATATATATATATATATATATATATATATATATATATATATATATGTTAATACTGGGGTATTATAAACATTGCTGACTTAGGAAAGGTTTTATATACAAAATAATTTTTAAAAAAGTGGGATACTTTTAGAAAAATTATCCATTGCAATTATCTTGTATATAATCAGATACAGATTGCTTGTTGGATGTGCAATTCTATATATTTCAGATCCATTTGTAACGTATTATCGTGAAAAATGCATTTTATATGTTTTCTGATTTTTTTTAATTATGTTTTCAGTAAAAATACACAGGCATCTACCAAAATATATTATCAGACGAAGTGCAATTGAGCTAAATGAACAACAAGATCTAATTATTCGTTTTTTTAGCCAATGGGGATGCAGTTATGTCTCCTGAACAAGGTGTAAATACCAATGCGTATGTGGAAGTCGTTTTAAAAAAAATCGTAGTCGATATAAAGAGAAGACAGAAAATAAAAGCAGTACTCATAACACTTGACTCGGCGATCCCTTGTATCTTTCAGTCGTTTGTGTAAACAAGCCAAGCTAATGTTTATTAATATTAACGTCATTGTTCAAATCAATATGAAGACTATTGTGTTCGAAAGTATTAAATATGAACTTTCGTTAACGAACAGAAACTTATCACACTTGTGCTGCACCCTACTCTCCAAACTTTCACGCCCTTCTAATGTTAAAACGTCGAATACTGACAGATTTAATGCACACCAACTTCTCTACATTGCAATTTTTAGCAACAAATGATATAAGATCCCATAACTCAAAATAAAAAAAAATATAACACAACAAGAAGTTTTGTTTTTTCATATATGTTAAAAATTCACTGGGCAGCTATAAAATGGCCTTTATCTATAGGCCTTTCTCTTATTAAAGGCCTATAACAGGCACAAGATATTGGATTTTGCTGAGCATATGCACCTGACTTACAAAGTGGCTCGATTGTTTTAGATAATATAATTTAATACCTTTTAACTTTCTACGAATTAAAATTCCAGAGTAGAAAATAACTTAATTGTAATGAAGAGAATCCATACCTGTGTTAATTAGAAATTAACATTAAGCTGTATGTTCTGAATACAATAGTTTTTATACTTTAGGAGCTTTTACAGTATTTATTTATAATTATGTATACCTGGTCTGTCGAATTTATTCATTTGAAAAATAATCTTAATGGAGGCCTTTTCAAAAATATGGATTCCCATACGTTGCTTTAACTCCAGAATCGGTTAATTGTGAACTGCAAGAGAGTAATTGTACACTTTTACGAAATTTCTTCAAAGCAGCAACTGGAAATAATCATAATGTTACGGAGAAAATAGGCTCCAATCTTTTTAATCTCAAGTTAAATTTTTAAAAACATGTTTTGTACTTTAATTAAATGTTAGTCATTACTCATATAAATTATCCTATATTCTTTAATATGCATATAATTGTCAAATTTCAGAAGGATATATATATTAAATGAATAAATTTGTATTAAATATATACAATTATAAATGATATCAATGTACAACAGAAACATAAATACAATACAGTATTATTTAAAACAAATATTAATTCAGAGCATTTTAACGATAATTAAATCTACAAAAAGAACTTTTGTGAAAGTGGAATATACCGATATATACCGGACACTTAAACTTGTAATGCAATCTTTAGTATTTTTTAAGTCCACCCTATAATGAAGCCACATATGAGCTGAATTTTTCGTATATTTAAATATTAGTTCGCGAGTAACGTAGAAATTGACAAATTAAAAATATAGAAGTTTTCCTTTAAGTGCTTAAAACCCTGCTTCTCAAATTTCCAATGCTTGCAACCCAATTTTGAATCATAATTTTTATGGAGCCCCCTCCATGCAATATTAATGTATTGAATTCAATAATAATGTAGTTTGTTACAATACGACTTTAATTTAAACTGTAGAAATTATCAAGATAAGTGTTAAATTTAGCATATAATTTTGAATATGACATCCATGAGGTCACTAGTAATTATTAAACTTGTTCTTAACGTATTATTGATGAATTAATGATCAAATACTTTGTGCAGTAAGCATTGTGCAATTATAAGTATATAATATTATTGTAATTGTGTATTTTTTTTATTATCACAGAATGTATTTTGTTTTGATTCCTTTCCCAAATTAATACTTTTTTTTAAATCTTTTATTTTCGGCTTTTTGATTATGCTCGCGCCTTTCATGTATGATTATCATTCCCCCCCCCGAGGGGGGCACCCCCCACCGGTTGAGAAACGCTCTCTTAAACATAAACCCAAAAATTAATATCAGAACTATATTTTATCGGTTACTTATATTTATTATACTGTTTCCCTTAATTTTCAAATTTATATTGTTAAATTGAATTACAGTTTAATTAAGGTTCGAAGTATTTTTTCTTCTTCTTTAAATAAAATCTTATGAATGAAATCCTACTACATGAGAGGCAATAACTTTCATTTCTAGTAAAAAATATACATTTCAGATAGCCTTAGTCGCGTAAAGAAAATGAAGTTCACATAAGAGAAAGCACAGGAAATATAATACACGCATTCCATTAGTTAAGAGAAGAACTTTGTTATTAATTTATATTCTGATTTCGAATATGGCTCTTTTCTAAGGCAAACTTAAGTTTAATATATCCATTTTCTACAAAGAGTAAATAAATGTTAAAAAAAATCAAATTCTTGAAGCCATTTGCAAGCCATGTTAAAAATTCAAAAACAATAAAAAACGTTTTCCCAGCCATCATTTAAGAAAAGTTGTTCTGAAAATAAATTTTAATTCCATACGTTCTTCATGGTTCTTGTACGCTTGTTTTTCAATCATTAAACAATTTAACGGAATAATCAAATTTAACAAAAGTTAAAATGCAATTCTTTGGACAAACATACACATTTGGAGTTTACTCCTTAAGTTTCAATAGTCATATGAATCCCCCGGGATGGAAATTTTATGAGGAATGAAATTTGTACAAGCATTAACACACAAAAAAGCGTATCCATGTGTTATGCGATGAGCCAATCGCTAAATTACGAATCTCTTTTCTTCTTACCAAATTCAGACAAAAAATAATTACAGAATCAGAAATATCATTTATTTCGCCATAAAATGGTATTATGTTTTTTTCTTTTACAAAATAACGACAGTTTGCATTTTTTATAATTTTTCCAAAAATGAGTCAATATCGTTGTTTTTTTATGAAAAGAATTTTCAATTGTTTTGTATGAATTTCTTATCGTTGTAATGAATCGTTATATATTCCGCACTAATAAAAAGTTCATACATAGGTCTTTAAGAAACAGTGGTTTAAAATGTTAAATGCAGAATATTTTCTACGATTTTTTTAAAAAAATAATTTAAAATTTAATTAAATATTAAAGAACTACGTCATTGAAAAACAAAATCACACGAACCTTTTTTCCGGGTGTCAAACGATATAATCCGTGTTTTGTCCAAAGATTGAAAAAAAAATGCTTAATAGTTACAGATTTAAAAAAAAATATGTTTTTCATCTAATACCCTTTCTACAAGATGTCATTTTCGCAGTACTTCTTTATTTTTCAATTTTATTTTTTTAAAATTACATTTATTTGTTAACGATGTGTGTATTTGGAAAGTAAGATTAAATTAATCCCTGGAAAAAATTAACCATTAAAAAATATTTACACACAACGTTTATTGTCTTTTCGCATACTGGCTCATTGGCGACGAAAACCGGTTTCAGAGCCAAACGACTTTTTTGCGAGTAATGACTAAAACTCTTTTCCATTTTAACTTGGTATTCTAAATGATATCCGCTGCTGGATTACACTGGAAAAAAAAGTTGATTATAGCAAATGAAAATCACCAAATATGCGTGCGTAAAAAAATGCTTGGGAAAAATTTATTTTTGCTATCATTACCTCTATAAGTTTATTTACTACATCCGTTAATAAAACAAAACTTTCTTTAATATATGTAAAAATCGTAATCGAGTTTCCTCTGCTAGCATTATTTTAAATAATGTTATAATAATGTGAATAATTATTTACAAAAAATATAACTATGTTTTTTATGTTATCTTAAGGTATCCAACTACGTTCGGAACCGTGATTTTAAAAAAGCGCATAAATGGATAATTTCATGATATTTAGTGTCGCTTACATTAGAATACATGTATAAAATTGTTTTAAGGACATTTTGACAAAAAAAAATAATTCAATACAATATTTCGGCAAAAAATGAATTTAGAATAACCTTTTTCAAAATGTTCTCCTTTTCTGAAAAATGCTTCTATTATAACAATATTTTGCCTTCTATTATAATAATATTTGCCTCAGACCTCTGTACAGAGGCTCAACTACGATTTTTGAAAAATTCACATTATTTTCAAAGTTACAACCAATAACATAATTATCGGTGTTTTTTTCTTAAAAGTTCTCCCCTCTGTTGTCGTAAAACATGGGCAAACCCACTTCTAAGTTATATATTTCAAAAATTCTAGTTGAGCCTCTGTAGAGAGGTCTGAACTATATACAAGCAAAATATTATTATAATAGAAGCATTTTTCACAAAAGGAGAATATTTTGAAAATGGATCATTCCATGTTCATTTTTTGTCAAATTATTGTATTTAAATAATTTTTTTATTTTAATACTATTCTTAAAAGCAATTTTATATACATTTTCTAATCTAATTGGCACTAAATATCATAAATATTATCCATTTATACGCTCTTACAAAATCACGGTTCCGAACATAGTCGGATACCTTAAGATATAATGAAGCATAAAATAAAATTTTGAAACTCATTAAAAAATGTGTATCAATAATAAAATTTATTATTCTTCGTAAAACTTTTTATTCACTCAAAAAACATTTCAACGTACATTTGAAAAATCACGCACTTACTTAGTATACAAAATTGAATTCACAGATATATTCCGTTCAATAAGCAAAACTTTTGAAGAAAAGATCGCATTAAAATTGTTTTTTAAAAGAATAAAACTTATTCTTTACTTTGAAATTTAGCCTTATATTTACTATAAAAAATTCCATTAATAGTTGTCCTTTTTAGGACATTTGATCTTTAATAGTTTTTTTTTTTTTTTTTTTGGTTTTTTATTGTTTAATTTTTTTTTTTTTTTTTTTTGCTGCTTTTAATAAGTTAAATTTTGTTTAGTGTCATTTTTTAATCAAATGGTTGTCACGTGAAATTGGAAAATGATTATTAATAATTAATTTTATAATTTTAAATCCCAAGAAAAAATTATATTAGGAATATGTCTTGTTTTATATCGCACATCAGATACGTTTCAATTGTTTCATAAAAAATTTTAATAAATAATAAATTTTCCGAAAAACAAGAAAATATAATAAAAAATATAGTACAATACATAAAAATCTTGTTTTATAAATCTCCATTTCGTGTAAATCGCATTTAAAATGAAATATTTTGTGAAAACAATCCAATTTTCTCCTTACAGACATTAATATGAGACATTTTATTTAACTGTCTTCTATTTTATATAATAATAGATATTAATTAATTTCTTAAGAACTTTGCTTTGAATTATCTAGTATAATATAGGCTGATTTTAGTTTCTTCTGCAGAGATTGCTAAACATGCTCAAAATGTCATTGTTTGCATTTTATTTTGTCTATTTTAAGTGAAATATGGAATCTAAAATATCACTAGGCTTATTTATAGGTTACTTTTTTTTTTTTTATGCAACCAAATACTTTGGTAAAATATTTATTCAAAGAGAAGACTTACGAACACTTTAAATACTTTTTAATTTCTTTCTTTGCATAAAAAAAATTTGTGGTGTTGTAAAAAATTTATTACGTATTATCGAAACAATGCCAACGTTCAAGATAACTTACCATTTTGGCAATCCCTATTACGCATGATTCATACGCACTGAATTGGTAACCATGTTCTTGCTTCATGTCGTCAATACTGTTGCGATAGTACATTACTGCAAGCTCTTGCAGAAAAATATCTCACTAACTGCTTGGACTGGAATTGCTGCTTGAGAAGGATGGTATTTGTCTTATACGATGACTTAATACAAATTTTACGAATGGAAGAAAAGAAAACTTTCCAGGAAGTTGCAAGAGCAGCAGTTTTATTAAAATATGAGGACTTCTTTATAAATGGTTGCACGATCAGAGCAATGAATTTCACTGAAACGAAGCACCAAGAACGAACTTTGCGAAAAAAGAAGAAATAAATATAGCTACATAATATATGTAAATTACAGTTTTATAATTTGAAATTTAAATTTTGAATAGGACAGTTGTATGATTTGTACAATGGGGATTTGTCCACCTTTAAGCAGACAGTTTATATCGCCTTCTCGACAGTGATATTTAAAAACTATAATATGTACAGTATTTTGTTTCAAATAATATTCTGAACTGTTTATTTTACTTTTACTGATGTTAAAATTAAAAATACAAAATAAATAATTGAATTATCTCTTTTTATGAAATGAATAGTCTTATTTATAAAATCATTTTCTAAGATTTCTTTTTTGCAAGTTTTTTACCTAGTAGATGGAAGTAAAAAATTTCCTTCGGATGTTCACTGAAAAGGGGACAGTTTTATTGAACCCTGAAGGTAACCTGTTCTGCGTAATAATGATTTTGGAGGAAATGAAAGTAATACAACATTGTACCTTTCAACAAATATATCAGGAAGCCAATTTCTGCTTTTATTTGCACTCATGCATGTTTAAAAACTTTTTGGTTTGTACTAAGCCCGAGACTTACATTTATTTGTTGTCTTTGTTTGCAATGCGTACTCAAATGAGAATGAAAAAGGCAATTATTCGTATTTTCTGTTACATCTGAGAACAGTTACAATGCAGTATTTCAATCCTGAATCTAAATGTTATGGAAACGGGCTTTCTAGAGAAGCCAATAATACATTATAATTTCACTATATTGCTTACATTTAAGTATAAACAATATCATACGTTATATGAAATAATTACATAATGATTCGATTACTTATTTATTTTAATTCTTATATACCTACTAAAGAAATGAAAAAAGTTTTTTAATTGCTAACAATTTTAAACAAGTATGTATAATTTTGTAAGAAATATATTTTTCCATTTTTTATAACTAATTTTTTTTACTAAATCAAAGGAAATACAGCAAATATTTTACTTAAATGAAACAGAATTATTGAAGATACTTATATGACCAGTTCTATATTCTTTTTATTTGATAAAAGGTTTGAAAAAATGCGAAATGTAAATAAAAGTAAAAAATATGGTGTTTAGAAGCTATCAGTCTTCTGTTAATAAATAATGTATTATAGAAAAATCAAATTAATATGCATAATTTAATACTTTAACTGTCTGCTTTTCCTCCAGTGCTGCAGTGTCATGTATGATACGTTCCTTTATCGAATGGGTGAATTTCTTATTTTTTTCCGTTATATCCATCCCATGTTTCAAATAATCATACCATGCAGGTGTATACCATTTGTAATGGGACTCTCAGTTTTTTTAATTGTATTTTTATTTACGAGCTAATAATTCACGAATTGATTATTCGAAAATCAAATCCTTTAAAGATCCAAGATTTATCTGAAAAGACGAGGTAATGCCCCACTCCAGTGCCCAAGATTCCCCACTGTTTTTTTTTTGCTGAAAATTCAGGAACTAATGCAAAAATGATTGTTTTGAAACGAACAGAGTATGATACTACACTAGTGCGAAATTGTCGTCTCATAAATGGACACATTTTTTCCTCTGAATTATGGAACTCGACTTAATGAGAGGCCACGTGAACAGCATGCCTTTCTTCTAGGGCATTTGTAACTACCAATCATTGAGATTTTATGACCCTCTTTGAACCATACATTTTACGCTCTCTATCTGGTAGTCATGTGATCATGACCAACACGAGCAGCAACATCGCAGACTGATGAGACATAATGATTGGCTTCGATACTGTTTCTAATTTCGATATCGAAAAATATCAAGCCTAGGAGTCTCTTTCTTATTCGAAGCATAGTTCGATCTTTAATCACAATGTGTTGTGTATCGATGTGCTCCAGAGTTTATCTTCATCGATGTAGCACTGATTGTGCGCAAAACTGGTGTAGCCTATTACACATGTGCATGTGATTATTTAATATTGTAGGAGATATTATTTTCCCCAAACACTACTTTTGTAACCCAAATCTTATGCTTACATGGCAGTTTCAATTATATGATTTTAATAAATGTGTTCTAAAAGCGTTTTTTCCCCTTATGTGATATCAATAATTAAAAGGAACTCTTAAATAGAATGTCCGAATTAAAAATTTAAAAAACAGATTGCAATCTTACCTTTAGTGTAAGTTTCATACCTAGAATCTAGATATCGTTACCTGTAACTTCGTTGTTGATTTCTGAAGTTCTAATGTGAGTGGGATACGCCAACATGGTGTATATTTCAAGGAAATATAATATATAATAGGTGTCGCCAGCATAGTAATTTTAAAATCTAAAAATATATTATATTTTATGAGCTTTTCTTCAAACACATTGAGAATAGTCCTCTAGAAAAAGAGACAATAAAACGAATTTTGATTTTTAATTACTATATTTTGTACATTTTCACTCTGGTTTTGCTAATTCTGCTATATCATTTTCAATTCATATTTTGATTCCCCTTTTTACTTATTTACTTTTCGGCATTATTTCATTGGATAAAATACTTACAAATGCTGGTCTGTGACACTTTTTTGTATTTCTTTTATTCCTCAATTTAGATGAGTAAAGTTTAAAGACAAAAGCATTACAGTTCTTTAGAACTTTTTTTAAAATTATTTTTGTATTGTGCACTTTGGTATGTATACATCATAGTTTTTTATAGACTCAATAAAGCTTCTAATTAATTGTTAATGAAAAGGAAAAATAGTTCTCACTATTAAGAGGATCATTCTCATTATCAAGCTTAATGTAATCTTTTTTCTGATAACTGGGAAGAAGGAAAATAGTCTTTCTTCAAAATCATAGACTCAAGAAAAGAATAATAATTTGAAAGGAAAAAAGTAACACAGAACAAGGAAAAAAGTTTATCTGGTTAAAAGGAAACATAACTTTTTTTCCCCCATTAATTATTTTTAAGAATCTTCTTATCTCGGGTATCAATTACTTCTTTTACACTGTTGCCAAGTATTAGGGAAAAACATGCATATTCGTTAAATTTCTCTTACAAGCACAAAAAAAATATATACTTACATCCGCTTTAAAGGCTATTCACATTCAAGAAAAAATAGCTTTACAGGATGCATTAGAATGAATATTTGATGAAATGCAGAGAATTCTGAACGCTTAGATCTTTGTAAAATAATTTTAAAGATGTATATTTCATTAAAAAAATCACAAAAATTAAACTACATATTTTAAGGATATTGTGTTGCAAACATCTTAGGTGAATGGTTTTAAATTTCTTTAAAAAAAATATTTGTCACAGTTTGTATTCGGACAGTTTTTTTAAATGTGTAAACACATATACAAACGTTAGAATAGCTCAAAGTGGCATAAAAAGTTGTTTGTATATTTCATAAAGTACTTTATATTTTATTTACGTTTAATCACAATGAAAGGAATTTGCATATATATCATAAATTTGATGTATTTTTTTTATTTCTACATTAATTATTCATTAAGAATAAATTTACTGAAAAGTTGTTAACACAAAAAAAAAACCGGAAATGCTTAAAACAGTGAATACTGTAGCATTGTTAATTGAATTTTCATAATTACGTTACAAGATAAAATCATTTTAAAATGTTTTGATGTACAAGGAATTTGCTTATTGAAGCTATCGATTTTTATTCAAAAGCATCAAATTGACGACTGTCGTTTAAAACAAAAATGATCCTTTACTGTGCAAATCTATTTAGGATATTAAAATTTATAATGAGACATGATATGATTTGTAAAAATAGAATCTTTAATTTAGAAGTTTTCACTAGCTTTTTCATAACCCCTTATGTATATATATACATTATTTCATACTGTGCTTGTCCTCCAAAAATATTTTAAAAACATTTAAAGATTCAGAAAGTGATTTTAGAATGCTCTTCCTCCTACAATAATTGACCTACACAAATAGAATTATATTTCCAAGTACGTTAAACTATACATAACAAAAGCTGATATGGACATGATTGGTAAGTGTAGAATTTTTTTTTTTTTTTACAAATACTTATATAAAAGTTCCTTAAAAATGTATAAGTTCTAAGTTAAACTGTTATTTAAAAAATAAATATTGCTTTGATTCAGAAATGAGAACAACTTTTGTTCCAAGTATATTAATAGCAACAGTTAGAACAATTATCCTAAAAGTCTACATTTATGTGAAGCATTTTTCGCAGGAAAAAATTATTTTTATTTGGATAGATTGAAATATTTCATCTTCAAAATAAAAATCTGAATTAGAGATATGCTCTAAAAATTTTTCTTTACCCGGATGAAGTAAATACAGTAAATAAATAAACCGTGATAATAAAAAACACGAAAATAAAGCATTAAGAAAAAGAATTTCACTAGAAACTAAAATGCAAGTGATTAAAAGATTAGATACTGATGAACCTCAATCTGAAATCGGTGCTGCATTGAATTTCGCAACTTCAACAATAAGAACCATTCTTAAGAATAAAGAAAAAAGAATACTGTCATAGGCAACTGCAACTACAACAAGCTCAGCGACTAGAATTATCCGTTCCAGAAATAATACAATAGAGGAAATAGAAAAATGACATTCTATATGGAGTGACGACAAAATTGAACGCAGTATGCCATTAAGCCAATCTACCTTTTTGATAAAAAGGCAGAAAATTGAAAATACAGAAGAGACTGAATAATCGGAAACTTAAGCATACTGACTTAGAATTTTATTTTTCTATATTTGTAAGAAATAATTTTTTATTTTATTGTTATAAAAACAAATAATTAATAAATTTAATACTTTGACCAATTTTCCACGCATCTTCTCATAACCCCTTTAATTGCATGATGAGATAACCTCATTTAACGCTGTTTCATATTACGCTCTACTTTGATGGAACGTATACCCCACGTTAAGCGGGGTCTCACTGTACTCTCAATATAATCTTCATCACATTAATGTTATAAACATATTTCTTTATTAATACACTTATTGGTGGTTAGACGTAATTTAAATTTTGATTCTAATTTTACTGCAGCGTTTCATTTCTGTATCAACAAAGTTTTCGTTTTCTTCCCTAAATATAATGTTTTAGTAATTTCCTAACTTCTAAAAATGAAATTTTCAACTTTAAAAAATATTTTAGTTCTATCAAATCCCTCACTAATTGCTTAACTTAAAGAACAAACATAATAATTGCTTTGTTTTCTCATTTTCCCACATCCACACTTAATAGGTAAGCTTTATTTTCTTCTTTAAGTTCTGTCTTTAAAGGTAATCAGCTATGTTCAGAAGAAAAGAGTAAATAGCTTCATTTATCTTATTAATAATGCCAAAAAAATTTGTTTTATATTTTGTTTTTCATCCAAATAGTAAAACGATACTTTTATATGAATTTAAACATAATTATCTTTAAATTTTATTTGTTTTCGTATGAAGTAAAGAATAATTTACACCTTAATAGAATTTTGTCAACAAAATAAAATAGAGTGAAAGAGATGCAGAGATTACCACGACATAAATTAAGAGAATATTATCACGTAAAATACGGTGAATTGAATTAAACATTGTTATATAAAATATATTTCCAGCACAATAATCATATGATTTTTTTTCATTAATTGTGAAACCAAGTTAAAATTTAATTCTAAAACAAACGTGTCAAAATCCGAGCCTAAATTCTGTTTCCTAAAGTTCAGGTTTTTAAATTATTTTAAGGACTGTTAAAAGTATAATCAGTAAAGGTAAAAAATCACAGTGATTAAAGAAGCTCATAAATAAACATTCAAAAGGATATTATAAACATACAATCAGATAATCCATGTTATACTGGTTGCTACATATCATATTTATGAAAGCCTTAACTGATTTTACTATCGTATTTTTCATTCAGTTTTTCAATATAACACTGGATTTTTTTACAAAAAAGTATTATTAATTTCAATGCGCAGGACAATGTTTTTTTTGTTTTTGTATTTTTTTTCACTAAACTAAATAACATTTTATAATACAATCCAAGTACAAGTGATCATGTTATTGATTTTTATACAGGAAATTTGAAATAATTGAATGAAATATTACTAGCAATTTACCTTTTAGATTAGAAATTCCTCTTTTTCAATACACAAGGCTATTATATTTGAAATTATATGTATATATACTTACAGTAAAAAAATATATATTTCTTTGTAAGTACATCAAAAAGTGAATGGTACCTCTACACAAAAATTACATAATTTGTTTTCTCTAAATTTGAAATACTACTTTCAAGTCATAAGAATTGCATATTTTGATACACTTTTTTTCTATTCCTCTAAAATCAGTCAACTTTACTTACTTTTAACACTAGAAAGACTGAAATTTAGTATATACCTATATTGCCCAAAAGCAGTCACAATGACTGCATTGTGAAAGGATAACTAATGTGTAAATAAATTTGTGTTTAAAATAATTTTTTTTAGTATTTTTTATATTATTTACAGTCATATAACAAGTTCTTAGTAAATATTAACATTAAAAGAAATTTACTTCACTCGGAAAAAATATATACTGTATAAAAGTCTAAGAAATTGTGCCATTATATACACCATTGTTTTTCTAATTGAAATTAAATAGCATTCAAACTGACTTCCTTGGGCAATCTTGTGTTAATGAGGCATTTATACAAATTGTACAGTAAATTAGAGTGTTCAAAACATAGTGAATAAATTTAATAAAGTTTATTCATTGTTTAAATAGTATAAATATGAAAATAAAATATTTGAAAAATATTTAACATAAATCTTAAGTATTACTTAAGATTAAAACTAATAAATGTTTTTATTCTGTATACTGTAAGTTTAAAAATTATCTCTCATTTAACAATTTTTTAATTGAAAATAATCATATTTTTTGCTTACTTATTATGCTACAAAAATACTCTATTGGTCCTGTCACAGAATTGAGGTACGTAGAACAATGATGAATGTTTATGTGAATCGGTAGTATATATACGTAGATGGAGAAAAATGACTTACTGACTCACTCATCATGAAATCTTTTTAACAATAACACAAGTATCGTGTTCTCACTTCCATGGTTGAAAACTATAAGGTGCTCTGTCAATTGTCTAGTTACATTGTAGTTCCATTTAATTAAACAATGAATCTTTCAACCAAATTTAAGCAAAATTTAAGGAAAAGTTGATCTCTCTCATAACGTTATTATTGTCGTATATCAATGTAATTTTTTTTTTTTGCTTTAACTTTCTACATTAGTTTTAAAAAGCACTTGTTGAAAAGTTTATTTTTTACCTCATACATTTAAATATATTACTCACTTTTAATTCTAAGCAATAAAAATGTAATTAATAGCAGTTACTTTCGTTTAGAAAACTGATATAATATATTTATTCCGCAAAAGAATGATGAAAGTGGTTCAATCAAATCGTGTGTCTAGTACTCCAAAATGAAAACATACTAATTTTATCCTACTGGATGATAATATTTTTTAATAGCAACACTAAGTAAATAAACTCTGATTAAAGTGTTCGGGATATCCTGTGCTATGTGATGCATTGAGTGATATTTGCGTCAATTTCTTGATGGAACGAAAATCAATCGAAGTTTTTCCAGAAACATTCTTGTTCCTCGTGTTGGAGAACCCCAACTTCAACCTTAATGGATTGCCAAAGGCTTGTAAAAGATTTTTCTTGTTGGTGATGTATGGTTGAGGGTTTAGTTCCGCTCTCTTGGATGTAATGGAATAGCAACGCGGGAGAGAATGATTTTCTCCCGGTAAAGTTATCTGAAGAAAAAATTACCTTAAGACTAATTAGTTTGTATCTATTTTATGAAAATCTCATTATTTTAATTTAAGTGAAAAGTTAGAAAATTATTAAACACAATGAATTTTATTACACATTTTTCTGAATAAAGCATGTGTGCATAAAATAAATTTAAATATGTTAATATATCTTACGTAGTTGTGTGTATATATTGTGACAAGAATAATAAATGATCTTGCACTTTTTCCTCAATTTATTGAATTAGAAGGTTCTCTATTTGCTTCATAAACATTTTTTTGATTATTTATGTATTTGGGGGGAATTTGACATATTGCACTATATGTTATTGAAAAAGGTTGTCTCTACTAATTTTTCAAGCGGTAAAGGAAAAGAGGAATTAGCAAAAGAAAATTAATGAATTTTAATTTTGAAGCAGTTATCAGTAATGATGAGGCATATAATTACTTGTGAAAACAAAATCACTAAGATAATAACAGGAAGTCTTTTTACTTCCATTGATGATCAAAACACAAAGAACTATTTTTTTTTTCACTAAGAAGACTGTAAAAGTAAGAGAAATATAAGAAAAATAGAAGTATTATACAAATTAATATTAAATTTTCGCTACGCAGTCTCAAAAACTGTACATAAGCACTAAGCCAGTGCTTCTCAAAGTTGCAATACTCGCGACCCAATATTCAATCTATATTTTCATCGCTCCCCCTCCCCGTACAATATCTATGTATTGAATTCAATACTATACTTTGACGCTAAAACTACGATACAACTTTTACCTCTTAAGCAACCCCCCCCTCTATGTATATAAACGTCTCGCTAAGCCAAAGTGTTTATTTCCTCAGACGTATATATATACATATTTCCGAAGTACGATTTTTCTGTGCACTGTTACCTGTAAAATTATTCCGAAGACTTCTGAATGCAATAAAAGGACCTTGACAATGTTTGCAAAGGATTTACTTATTCCAGATTATTTTTGCTTCTTTATTCCTTCCTCTTTCCCCAATATATCACATACGCATATCTACTTGGAAAACAGTTGGCATTTGGAAGCGAATCGCGAAACTTTTGATCGGTTGTCAAGGTTTATAATTATAAACCGTCTAAAAATTACCAAGATAAGTGTTAATTTTTGTTTTAAATTATATATATATGACAAGCCCATAGGGTCACTGTAATTAATAAACTTGTTTTTAACTTGGAATTGTTAAATTAATTATATAAAATACATTGTGTAGCACTGATATATTTATAACTGTAATATATTTGTGTAAATGTGTATTTTATTTTTCATTATGTCTGAATGTATTTTGTTTGTTTACTTTCAGTAAATTAATAAATTTTTTAAATAATGTTTTGTTCTCCACTTTTCAATATGCTCGCGCCCCTTTTGTAGAGTTGCGCCCCACTGTTTGAGAAACACTGCACTAAGCCCTTTAAAATTATAACTGAGTTTTTTTTATTTTCCTCAAACCTTCAAAGGACTAATCTTCAAGGTATTATGACCGAAGATCATTTTTGAAAAAAGATTTTAAGTTTATAATGCTTATTTTTATTGTCCGGCACAGAATACATAATATTTTGATACTATTCAAGAAACAATGAGAACAAGCATTGTTAGTATTATTATCATGACTTCTTGTAATATACAAAACTGAACGGCTTTCTTTCAATGTATTCAGCAGAAAAGGGAAAATGTTCTTTTGACTTTGTACAGAGGGGCATTTAGTATATATTTTAAATAATTGGTTAGAAACTTATCATTTTCATCAAATATTAAATTATTGAAAAATTTTCTATAAAAATATATGTAGAAGAAACGTACATAAATATATACGTGTAAATAAAAAACAGTAGTAGACTTTAAATGTAAGCCAAAATATATGCATTGGGCTTCATTTGCTTAACTTTAAGTATTATGCTGAAATATTTTACTCTGCAAAATTTTAATGTACACATTTTTAATATTTTATTTTTCGCTTACATGATAGAAACAAATATTAATATATATATATATATATATATATATATATATATATATCTTAGTGACTTAATTACTTTAATAGTGTGGAATAATGTAGTTTAATTCACACACACACACACACATTTTATACACATGTAATGTATGTTGCTCTTGTTTGAACAATAATCTTCAACTTTAAGTTTCTAAGTTTCATACTGAAAAGTCTAAACTAAGAAAACGAAATGAAAATTATTATTTTCATAATTTTTTTACTTGATTTTAACTATATTATTGTTTACTCTAGGAGTCTACAGCTTTTAGATACTTAAGAAAACATAGTTTATGAAATCTATACTGATTCTCTCTCATCCTTTTTATAGAACGATACCAATTGATTACAATATAAAGATGCGATTTCCTTTTGACTGATTGACTTCACTATAGAGATTAGTTATTGCTTAAATAACTGTTTCTTCTTTGAGAGTTTTTTTATAGAAATAATTTCTGTTTTCCAACCGAGAATTCAGAACTTATTTGTGGCATTATTTTTTGTTTATTATTACTATTTAATTACTTGATATATAATATTTGACATGAAGCTTTAGTTAATAGTACTCTCCCCCACCTCATTTTTTTTTTCTTGCAGATTTCTTAAAAGCTTCTATGAAACACTGGGAAGCTATCTGGACTTCGGTTGGGAAATGCTGATCAGAGAAATGACTTATTTCTAAGCTTTAGTGGTAACATTTAATGACCAAAATATAAAAAACACCATAGTAATATATATGAACATGGAAAGATGTTAAGAAACTGTTTTTGATTTGAAGCTGCAAAGAATAGTTTTTAAAATAAAGTTATTCTTATATTATGGATACTCTGGATCAATATTTATTCCTAAAGATGATAGAATGCAGTTCATTAACCCTCATCAATCATTTGCTGACAGCATATGAGGCTGAATATCCTTTACGAAAATGATATTGTTTGCATGAACTTCATAATAGATTACACTAAAAAGACAAATTCCCAAGTGGAATTTTAATATTTGTTTTTGTGTCATAAAAATTACTCAAATATTCTTGCCACTTCACTCATAAGTAATTTTTAATATTTTTGCTTAAAACTCAATTTCTTAAGAAATTTACTTATGAAATCGCGGATTATGACTCGTTAATCTTATTTTATTTAAATTATGTCTTTATATAAGCTCCCTTTAGTAGTTTTTTTTAAAAATATATATGTTTTAGTAAATCATAGACGGGCCTCAAATATACGAGAAAAAAACATTCATTTGAAACATTTACTAATTTGTGGAACAATCATTTAAAAGTTTTAAAAAAATCTAGTATAATAATGACCTCGGTAATTTTAGTGCTCTAAACATTGAAACAAGTTATTTTTTAAAGTACTATGTGTGATGTATAGTATTTTAAACGATAATTTGTTGTTTATTATTTAATAATCTTACAATATGTGAAAAAAAATTCCCTTTCAAAGATTCTCTAAAGTAGTTGACCAGAAAGATTAAAGGTAAAAAATAAGAATTCAGTTTGGATCAAATATATATATATATATATATATATATATATAAATTCACTAATGTGTTCAATAAAGGAACACTAAATTAAATTTAAGTTTAAGTTTCGATTATAAACCGCATTTGTGTGTGTGTGATAAATTCTTCTGTTTTCAAATTAAATATGCAATCCTTACTTAAATCCAGAAAGAATGAAAATAAGTCTTTTTGTAATTACTTTTCGTGCATCCTTACTCATTATTTATCTGAAAAAAGGAGCAAATATGTATACATTTAAATGTAATATCTGTTTTGTTACTTTTATATGAATATGTGAAATACATCTAAAATTAAAGAAGTTAATAAATTTATCAATTTTTCAGAACTGAGTTTTTAGCTTCCTTTATTTCATAAATTAAAATAATCGTACTTTAATATTATTTTTTCTAAGCTGGAATCTCTTATGGATTAGCATTAAGACAGTGCTTCTAAAACTTTCAATGTTTGCAACCCAATATTCAATCATAACTTTCATCGCACCCCTTTTCCATACAATAATAATGTACTGAGTTCAATAACACTATATTTTGACTCTAAAGCTACAACACAACTTCAACCTCAAAAACCACCGACGTATATAAACGTCTCGCTCAACCAAAACGATAATTGTTTGACGTATATATACGTCTTTCCGAAGTATGATCTTTCCTTTGCACTGCTATCCATAAAAATATTCCAAAGGCCTTGGAATGCAATAAAAGAACATTGACGGTGTTTTCGAAGGATTTACTTATTTCATGGGATTTGCTTATTTATTCCTTTTCTCACCCACCCCCACCCCCAAACATCACATACGTGGGTCTACGTGGAAAACAATGGCATTGGGGAAGGATTTGAGTAACTTTTAACCGGCAGTAATCGTACAAATTATCAAGAAAAGTGTTAATTTTTGTATTTAATATTTTGTATGACAAACCCATGGCGTCACTGGTAATTTTTAAACTTGTTCTTAACTTAGTACTGTTAAATTAATTATAAAGTACATGGTGCTGTACTGATACATTTATAAGTGTATTATATCAGTGTAAATACGCATTTTATTTTTTTATTATGCTAGAATGTATTTTGTTTGTCCACTTTCCATAAATAAATAATTTTCTTAATTAATAATTGTTTGCGACTTTTCAGTACGCTCGCACCCCCTCATAGAGTTATCACGCCCCCCTAGGAGGCGCGCCCCACTGTTTGAGAAACGCTGCATCAAGATTATCAATTCGAGTTCTCAGACTTATATTCCGTAATGAAAGCAAGAAGTCGTCATCAAAAATTATTGTATTCTTCAAACTGGAGGAAGGATTTTAAATTCCAGTTTCTCATACAATTACTTCATGTTCTTTTGCGCATTTAATGTTCCTGAAATTTTCTGATTTAATTAAAGTTTTGCCTTAATGCCTCAGATTTTTTTTATTTAATACGAATATTTACTTTTAGAATTCGATTTAAAAATGTTATCTTTTAATGGGCTTAACTTGTTTGTATCTTCCATTCTCAATGTTGGTTAAACTTTTTAGCAATAATACTTTAACTCAGTAAGATTTTAGATACTTTCAAAGTGGAATTTTTTGTGATAATATGTATTCTATAAGCAGATTGTAGCAAATCAAGAAATTAAATACAAACAAGCAGATACAATAAATTATTGCAATGGCTCTGTGGTACCAGTTGACTTAATATTATAGTTGCCAAATGTCTGTGTTCCAAAAATTATAAATCATACTGTCTTCAAACAACTTCGACGGGAATATACTCACCCGCATCAATTTTCAAATTTACAATATTTTTCGTATAATTTATCCTTTTCAACTATCTAAAACAATATTTTTATCAAAAATATTTATAAAGTGAGTTTATAATAAAGTAAAAGTAAAATTTTAGAGTTTTTTTCTTTCATTTCAGTTTTATATTGGCGAGAGTGACAATTTGTTTCATTAAATGCACTTCATTCAAACAGACCTTTACTCTTATTGATAACACACTTCATCATTTCTACCCAGATATTTCAATATTTTTATGAAAATACTCCAGAAAGTACCGAAGTTTGGGAGCGAAAAATACTACTTTTTTATACTCCTTTTACGAGCAAGAAATCGAAAAAAGTTTCCGAATAACTGTCTCATTTTTATGTTTAAAATGTGATAAAAAAGTTATAATATCCGGAAGCCGTAAATATTTTATTAAATCATTATTTAAAAAGTACTCTGAAATGCTTTCCCTTTACCAGTTATTTGCATATTCAACGATTTTATGATATATAAATTCCATTTTATCTGAGTGAGTGAATATTAACAGGCCACTATTCTGTACTTAATATATTGAAAATTCTTCTTCGAATTTGTGTTCTTAGCAATTTTATTTTAATAATGCACACAAAATACTTTATTTTAAAAAATATATCTATAATATATTTATGGTATTATAGAAGTATTTCAAGAAATTAATTAAACTTACTATTAATATCACAAGCGTGGCCTCGGTGAGTTAGCGAGTGAATATTAACGTCCGAGAAGGCTTTTGGCAAAGGATTTCGTACTTTTGAACCATGATCAAGTGACAAAGTGGACACCTGATCTGGCACCATGTCCTCTCCTAACTACCACACCACACTAACGGGAGAATGCATGAGATCTCGGTGGATTTAACGTGCATCGTTTCCTTACACCGAGGGTCGTAGGCGGTATTAGGCTCAATTTCATGGCACGCCAGCTTGATCTTAAAAATCCATGTAAAAAGAAAATAATAATGCTAACAAATTTCATTCTTTCTAAAGATAACAATGTTTTATAATCCTACAAATTGGGCTTTTCTATAAGTTAAAATAAATACTGTTTTGCTGGAATGAAAGTTAAACAACTATTAACTAATATGAACAGAATTTTTTTTTTTACACATTTAACTAAATTATTAAGTTGGTTACGTCATGGCTCTGAAAATTCAAAATCTTATATCTTAACAGTTATGTTAAATAAAAATTGAAATTTTAAAAGATGTAAACAATCGTTAGTTACAATAGTTAATTTGTTGGAGTACTTATGATTGTATACTCGACCAATACCGAAAAAGGCGGTACGAATTCAAAAATTCATTCAAAACCCTTTTATTCAAACGTATAAAATAAGATCGCTAAAATTGTATAAATTTTCTTTCATACAATCGAAATGGCTGCGGTAGTCTAATGGTCAAGGGATCGGATTGTGGCTGGCTTGTCCCGAGTTCAAGCCCAGTACCACTAAAGACCCGCCGTGTAGGGGATCGATGCACGTTAAGACTGTCGACAGCTCAAACGCCCTCCCGTTGTTGTGGTGGTAAGGAGAAGGGATTGCCTGCTGAGGTGTCATCCTCGTCCATTTACCATGATTCAAAAATACGAGGCCCGCCACCGAAAGCCCTCGTGTACCTGAACAGTTCGAAGTTAATATTCCCTTATTATCCATTGTTGCAATCGAATATGAATGCTTTAGTTTTATTCTACTTACTGTATTTTTTTAGAAAAATGGAAGTTCTCCCAATAGATTTAAAGATTAAATTTAACAACAAAAAACTCTCCTTATTTTCAGTTTTTTAACGGATTATTTCTGGGTGTTATTCTTCCGAAAGAGTATCGTTGCCTAACTTTAGACAGCTTATTGATACATAAAATATAGGTATCCTAATCCAAGTGCATTCTAAGCTTCAAAAACAGACAGCTACTGAACTAAAATGCATTGCACAATCCAAATAACAGGCGTTTTTTTTTCTTTATCTAGAATACTCTCTTTTGAAGAAAACACCCATTTCTTAAAAAGAAAATAACTATATACTAAAAACTAAACGCTTGTCCGAGTTCGAATACCAGTTGAGCTTGCACTCTAAAAAGTATTAAGGAATTCCAAGAAAAACTCACTAAGAATAGAAGCGAAATAGTAGGAGCAGCTTATCGGATATAAACTCAGCAAGAATATCTTTTGAAAAATGTCTTCTTTTTGTTTTCAATATCGATATTTACTTATTTATTTTCACCTGTTTTGAAATAGTAAGCTAAGCCCTTAATTTTTGTTTTTTTCTTAAAATTAAGCAATTTTTATGTCTTCTTACTCGATGCAGTTGAAATGCTCTTTGTTCATTTACTGTGCTCCGAAAACAATAAAATCATATGATATGTTGCAATATTGTTAATAATGTTATTGAATTTTAATCGAAGTTGCCTTATAATCTAGTTAAGAGCATTAAAAGAAATGAATTTTAATACAAAATAATAATTTTTTTTTATTGAACCGAAGCTGAGATCCTGCATAATAAAATATTTAAATCTTTTCAACATTACCAAAAAGCATACTACTTCAGCTACAGTGAATTCGAAAATTTGAAGTAAACTTATCTTAATAATCAATTGCATTGCTCTTTTCGTAAATAAATTCAAAATTTTGATCATTCATATATGCTAATATATTATAATTCCATTTTTTTTTTTAAAGTTGGCTTATATATCCACACAATACTGTATTTTTAAAGTCTTTAATCGTATCGCACTAATTGCATTTAAAAAAAAAGGTATCTCATCATGATTATTTGAAAGTTCAATTCCAAATTTGATTGATTTTATATGCTTCAACCAGTATTTGTTTTTCCCTTAAAGAATAAAAGAAACCAAGTTGTTCAAAGAAAATATTTATTTGGCCTAAATTTTAGAATATTGAAAAACGATTTAGATTAGGCGGTTTTCGAAGGATTTCAGTAGATTTTGTGACCGACATCCGCATTCCTACAAAAAAGTAATGAATTACTTTCTTGGATCTCACTTATAATGTATATTTCCATCTGAATCATCAAGAATTTGCTTAATCACTCATTGTTATCTAAAAAATGTATAAAGAACGAAAATTAAAATAACTTTAACAGTAAGATATTAAGAGTTACATTTATTTTTTCTTAATCTTGCCTCATGTTGTTTATTTATTTGTTGAGAAATTTAAAGTACAGACAAGGATACGGTTTAATATTTGTTCAGATATTAGATGTTTGACTTCATGAAAGACTTATTGAAAATGCTTTCTAGAACAATCGTGTTTCTTAGATGATGAGAAGCTGATGGTATGTTTCACTTGTGTGTGAAATCATACATTTACGAATTAAATGCCCTTTAATTCCTTAGATGGGACAGTCAGATTACTGTTTTGTTGAAAATTTATAATAATTCTATTAAACGTTCAGATATATTCAGAAAGAAAATGATTTAGTTCCGATGAAATTTCTATATAAGTAGCTAATTTGTTGTGATGTCTGTCAACTTCAATCCACGAAGCCTTTTAAATGTGTACAAAATACGATAAATGAGATCAAACTGCAAGTATTGGAATCACTCTACATACAACCCTATTAGAAGATAAAGAAATACATTTAAAAAAGCTTTTAAAACTAAATTTAATTAAAAATATTCATAAAATTGTTTTAAGTAAATTTTATGAAGTAATTCTTAGATGTTGCATAATATCTTATTATTTTATACTTATAATTTAAGTATATATATTATATTTTGTAATACAATATATTTATGTGCATGTAATACACATGGGGAGGGGTTAAGTGAATGTAGGAGCATCAAAGGTATTCATATTTCCATGGCAACTCTTGGTAAGAAACGTCATAAGGAAGTAGTATGATATGTACAAGAAACAAAGAGACACAAGACTAAGATCTTCTAAAATGTTTATTGATCAAATACATTGTGCAGGTTGATTCAAAATAAGTGAAAAACCTTATCGCTGTAGAAAATCTTCTTTTTCAAAGACTTAAGCAAAGAAAGTACAGGTATGTCACTCGACAATTTTTCTTCAGATTAAGAAATTGTTTTTATAAAAAAGTGAATAAACCATTCTGACATCAAATGCCTAGAAAGACTGTAGAAAAACGAAGAAAACGTTCCTGGCATCTGTATTAAATGTTACACAAAATGTAGGTACAAAACATAGATAACTTTTGATGAAGCAATTTTTCATCTGTTATTCACAACTTGCAAAACGAAGATACAATATATTTCGCTCAAAAAGCATCGCAAAGACCCAGCTGTTTTTCTAAAGATAAGTTAGTCATCGGGAGTTATGGCATGGAAGGGAATGTCCTCTCAAGACTTAATATAACATTTTTTGTTAAATCAAAAACTAAAATTGATGCTAAATACTATCAGAATAAAATTTTCATGCACATGATTAAAGAAAGTAAACATCTTTACCCTCAAAGAAACTTTGTTTTTCACCAAGAATCTGCAGAATTCATACTGCTAAATCCACTATAATTTGGCTGAAAGATAAAAATATTTTTTTTCCTCTTTTAGAAATGGCCATCCTCTAACTGTGTTCGTTTCTATTATTTTTATTGAGATACTTAAAAAAAAGCAATTAAATAGATGTAAAGTAAGGATACAAGGGTTTCGAATAGCAATCAAAGTGGAAGGAAAAATACCCCCTTAAAATGGTCAAAAAGGCTATTTTGGCTTGGTCTGAACTTCTCAGTAAGGTGTACCTTGTTAAAGGAAACCACATTAAAAATTATATTCAAATAACTCAATTCAATAAAAATTTATGGTACTCTGAATTTGGTCAAATTATTTTTGAATCAACTGGTACATGTGCTATTGTAGATGGTATGTGAAAATGTCACTCAAAAGATTCTCAAACTTTCTACCCTTGTTAGTGATGCAGCATGCGTTCCACCGTCGGACCTTGAAATGGTGGACTTGCTCAAAT
>BMAV01007143.1:52047-113411 GCA_019973955.1 Trichonephila inaurata madagascariensis
AAATTATTCCTTTCTTAGTTCTAATTTTAAATTTATTTAATTTCGTAAATTTGGGCATTGATTATTCATTTTGCACAGATTTTTATTTTTCACAAAAGCTTTATGAGAATTTAGGGTGTAGCTTCGAATCGATGGCGTCTTAGTTTCGAATAAATACGGTATATTATTTTTTTATTTTCTAATAACAAAAATGCTAAAATTTGTTCGAGATTTCAAGAAAAAAAATTAATACATAAAACCCAAAATGAAAGGACGAGTTCAATAAGAGAATTAACACTCCAGTTTATGAGTTAGAACTACAGCATATTTAATCACTTTTTGTAAAGTTTGGGAAAAAAACAGTTTTAATCATCAAGATGCTGTGCTCTTAAAATATATTTCAACCCAATTGAAACGTTAAAAACATTTTTTCATGAGTAATGAAAAAATACCTTTAATTAAATAGTTTATTGTTTAAAGCAGGCGGGTATTGTAATATGAACAAAAGGGAAAATTGATTAGTTGATGAAGTAACCAAATTATTGTTAGATTATACAATAGCCTCCCTTTGGTGGTTTATAAATTCCCTCTTCTTACAGGAAAATTGTTCTATGGCGTAAGTTATATTGAAAGTTTGTTTGCGGAAATATAAAGATAAATACTCAAATATTTATAGGAAAATGCCCAAAGCATTTTTGACTCCAACCAATATTTACAAAATCCTTTTCAAAACTACTCGTCTTTGCTTACTTTGAAAACAAATTTCTCTTTTTTTTTTATTTCCATTTACAAAAGAATTTGCCCTATTGATATTTGTTACGTTGTGTGACATGCACAAAAGGAATTTATATTTTTTCTTAAAAGGAAATACCTGTATGAAAGGAAAGAAGTCTTATCCAAATATATACTCGTATATTTACTCGTGGTATAAGGGTTTAAACACCAAACAAACACTTAAAAATGTAATTGAAAATTTACATTGCTGTAAACAAAATTTTATTAAGTATGAAATGAAATGTTTATGATTACTTCTCTTTATTATTCGTATAAGTTTTAACGGTTTTCTAAGAAACCACATTTTTTCAAAAGATGTACTTCTCACACAGTTCGTCTAACTATAACACAGTTTTCGTCTAACTATCGTTTTAAATAATACTAAACTTATCTCAATTTATTGTTGACAATTGAAAGTGAAAATTTCAATAATATTTTAGTTTTTAACACTTGAATGGCTTGATAAACGTAAAAATATAAGCAAATAATGAGAATAGCAAAAATTTATTATTAATTGCATGCATTTGTATATTGTTAGGTTAGATCGATAAAATAACCTAAGGCTTTTTGGGCCATGCATCAAAATATTATAATATAATATAATGACAGAAACCAAATATTTGTTCTAGCTTAGTTCCACATGTAGCAATATGAGCATTATATTAGAGTAACAGTACCATTTGCCGCATAGCTGCTAAGCGAAGTTTCAAATATATACTTATAGTTGTTTTGCATTATTGTCTAGTTATTTTTAATGTATTATTTTTTATTAGAAAAATTTTGTAGAAAAAAATCAGCATTTAGAAAAATCTAATAGTTTTTCTATTATGAGTCTAAGAATATCGTCTGCACATCATAAAAAAAAAATTAATTGTATATACTAATATTTTTATGAATTTTCGATATATGTATCTGGTAGTGTAATTTTATTCTTTTTTATAGCATTAAAAATTAGTAAATTTGTGATGGAATAAGTTCTTTCTATGTTTTTGTCTTGCAATCTCATTCTACATGATTTTTCAAATTATTGTAATTTATAGTGTTGAACAAAGTAAAACTATTTATTTCTAAGAAAACTGTAGTCACTTTTTATTTTTTCATACGTATTTTTTGAAAGAATTTCGAATCTTGATTTTAAATTGGCACTTTGACAGTGATGAAATTAGACTTAACAAATTTATTTTAAGAATTACGTTTAAACTAAAACAAATGTTAAACTATTTTGTTAACTGGAAATTGAAGCTTTTTAGAACAAACAATACACTTGTTTGTTACTCATTATTCGTTATTGGAGTAAATATCCAACATTCCAAAAAATAAATCAAAGTTTTTACCAAAACTTTATTTAATGATTAAAAAACTAATCCCAGAATTTGAAATTTTTATGAAAGCTATCACTCTTCTTTACTAAAAAATAAATTAAAATGCATTATAACTATATGCTGCAAAATCTCAGAGCAGTTTTAAATGGGGTTAATAATTATAGTAAAATATATATTAGGTTTTTTTTATAACATTGATAAATAAATATTTAAGTCAAGACGTTGCTAATAATTAAATTTAATACAATAATGAAAATATGTATCGTGCTTGGAGTACCAAACATTCCCAGTTCTGTAAATACAGAAAAAAAAGCTTCCGTTAGAATGGATGGGCAGTCATCTTCTTAAACATTAGATAAAGTGATATTCTTACTTGGTTCAAGGTCAGCTGGTAAAAGTTTACTAGCCTCTAGCAAAACTGTAGATCTTATTATCCCTCTAAGCGGTCTGCACTTAAAGTCTTGCCATTCTGGAGATGCTTCAAAAATGCACTGCATATATTTTTTTGCTTTCAGGTGGGGTTCTCAAAAGTGGTTGAGCCATATCTTTAAGAATGCGGCTCGGCCGCTTTTGGGAATCTTGCTTGAAGGCAGAAAAAGCATCTCTGGAATGGCGGAATTTTACGTGCAGACCGCTTGGAGGGTGAAGAATAAAAGAGATGTTTTTCATACCATCTCTTAATGGATATATTGCTTGTTTTTGAGCATTTTTCATTTCTGCATTCAGAGCGAAAATCAAGCTATACGGCGTGCCGACTCTTGAACAAGTCACGTATAAACTAGTCATATGACGAACATGGCATTTCCAAGTTATTACCTGCCTCAGAAAAAGCCACATTTTTTGTGCCTTGTTGATGCTTACAGCGAATGCATGCTGGATGGGGAGCTCTGATTGCTTGAAATACAACAGCATATTACAATTACAATGGAATCAACAATTGGAATCAAATTACAATCAATATCGATGGAATGCGAAGAACGAATGCCTTCATACGTGAAATTCTATGATGTTGAAAAAACTAATAGAAAAGAAGTAACAAAAAAAAGTAAAATGATTTTATAAATAGCGCTTAAAGAATTTCGTTGAGTGCATAAAACTCTAAAATTCATTTTCGACAAAGTTTTAAAAATAATTTTTTTCTTGTTTTAAATAAAAATGAATGTCCTACAAGAAGAAAAGCGTAAAATCGTGTCCGTAAGGTTGATGTAAAACGATTTTTTCGTTTTTATGATATTCAAAGTTTGTTATTCTTTTTAACATTTTGAGAGCTTCATTTCTGTGTTGGATCTTTTATTTCAAAAAGCTGCTTTCCTCCAATTTTTGAAGCTCCGCCACAAAAATAAATCGCAGCAATGTATTAAAATGTGACTCTTTTATTGACATTTCCACAAACGCATGGCTAAATCTGTCAAGCTATTTGACATATAAACCTTTTCAAATGCATTCTTGCGTATTTCGCACTTCCTTTTTCTTGATGTTTGCATGTCACGTCTTCTTTTCACTAACGAACGATCGATGTATGATTGATATTATTTTTGGAAATTATTCTTTCGCTTCACTACGCCATTGCTTTATCGGTTGATTTGAGTTAAACCCAAGAGAAAAATAAAAAAATTTCTTATATATATCTTTTCAATGGTGGATTGATAGAAAAATACACTGTACAATTTTATTTTATAGAAATATATTTATATTCCTTTTTAATAAATTATTGGTAATAAAATGTTCTTAAAGCAGTAAAATTGAAACAGCTTCAATGATATTTTTAAATCTGAAAAATCATTAAAAATTATTTCTGAAAAAAAATTTTTTTTAGCTGAATCTAATGTTCTACATCAGTGATGTGAAAATCAAAAGCTAACTTGAACCAAACAAACAAGGTTTAACTTTAGGAGCACCGCAAAAAAAGTCAATATTTATAGAAATGTATGTTTATTTCGAATTAAACATTATAACAAACATATACAAAAGAACAATAACTTAATGTTTGCGTTATAATACTTAACATCTCTCCCCTGGTACTACCTTTCGCATTTTTGGAGAAATATTTTCAAATGATTAATTTTAAAACTAATCCAAGGTGAGTGCCATTGATGCTGTTTCTAACAGGAGCCTTATTTCCTTTCATAACTGAAAATGAGTGCTCGCACCAATAAGTACTTCCAACATAGAAATAATTTCATATACGAATTTTTGAGTATTTTCAAACGTGATTGGTAAATATTGTCACGAATTTTGTGTAAATAGTGTATATAATTTGTATTTGGATGTTTAATGCATTTATATTACTCTATGTTATATTTATTTTACGTTAAAATTGTACTATTCACAAGCATTGCCGCCCCTTATGTTATAATGGCGATTCAATTAGAACTTGGCGAAATCTTGGCGGTAGAACAAAGTTGGCATCATTTTTGGCGACCAAATTGGCCGCCAATTTCGGCGTCATTGGTGACCCTGTTGGCGAGTTTGGGACCCTGTGGATTCTTCTAGAAAGTAGTGGATCTCGCCACTAAGTTAAAGCTTTATGAAGCGTGCGGATTTTTCTGAAAGTTTCCATCGGGCTTATAAATAGAGCAATGCCAGCCGCAGTGAGTCAATCTGATTTCAACCAGCGAGTAGTGAACAATGTTTTGACTAGCGAATAGCACGGCTGTGCTTGTGAATAATCTTTTACATACGTGTATTTTAAACACGGATAATTGTGTTTGATTGCTGTTGAAGGTGTGAAGACCTTCGGAGATTTACTCTGTGAATATTGCTGCTGAATCCTGTATTTAAAGGATTGGATTTTTGTTAATAAAATCGCATCGCTCTTGAAGAACTGCTTATTTTCTTTGTGATTGTTTTGTATAAAATCCTCGAACCGGATCTACGTAATAATATACTTAAAATTCAGGCACACCTACTTCAATGATATTTGCCTTCACATCTGTGTAGTGCTGAATATCGACCCCCACCACCACCACCACCTCCATTTTTACATGGCTGATTACTAAGTATATATTTATTGAGAAAATCGAAGAAAACAAACAAAATTTTATCCAAAGAACTAAAACTTTTAAGTCTTGTTTCAAATTCAGTTCCATGATTTGATTTGTGTGTGTGTGTGTGTGTGTGTGTATTTTTGGAACAATGCGGTATCATTTAAATAATTTGTTCCTGTTGCATGACGAGAAGTTCGTTAAATCTTCACTTATCAATTGCTTTTTCCAAAGATTAAACATTCTTGTGTGACAATATATTGGCCAAGACGGCAAGAATACTCGTTCCGGGCCACATGCGACCAGCGGGCTGCGTGTTTGACTCCCCTGTTTTACATAGCAAGAGAAACATTCCCAAGATATAAATTGCATTAAATTTTCTTTATGTCCCATACATGAGCAGAAGTTCTTATACTCAATATATGGCATTGTCCATGACCACATAAGTAGCCTGATTCGTCTCAGTTGAATTCCCGCCACCGTTTATCCATGTTACAACTTCTTGAAATGTAAAAAAAGAATCAAGGGTCTAGGCCCTCCCCCTATCTTCCATTTATGGTATCCGACTACGTTCGGAACCATGATTTTATAAAAGTGCATAAATGGATAATTTTCATGATATTTAGTGTTCCTTAGATTAAAATGATTAAAATATATGTATAAAATTATTTTAAGGACATTGTGACAAAAAAGCATTTTATATAAATACAATATTTGGGCAAAAAATTATCTTAGAATAACCTTTTTTCAAAATGTTCTCCTTTTGTGAAAAATGCCTCTATTATAATATTTTTCCTGTATATAGCTCAGATCTCTGTACAGAGGCTCAACTATGATTTTTTAAAAATTCACATTATTTTCAGAGTTACAATCAATTGAAATAATTATCGGCGTTTTTTTCTTAAAATTTCTCCCCTCTGTTGTCGTAAAACATGGATAAACCCACTTCTAAGTTATATATTTCAAAACTCCTAGTTGATCCTCTGTACAGAGGGCTAAGCTATATACAGGGAAAATATTATAATAATGGAAGCAATTTTCACAAAAGAAGAATATTTTGAAAATGGGTCATTCTATGTTCATTTTTTTGTCAAAATATTGTACTTAAATAATTTTTTATAGTAATACTATTCTTAAAACAATTTTATATACGTTTTCTAATCTAAGTGACACTAAATATCATAAATGTTATCCATTTACACGCTTTTGCAAAATCACGGTTCTGAACGTAGTCGGATACCTTAATTTAGTGCTTATGTTTTAAACTTTTGTTCCCTTTTGTGTTCAATGAAATCTTCTATACGTTTTGTATCTTTACATCCAATGATGCACTTAAATCGGTTAAAGCTCAGATTCCTTACTTTTTCGAGGTATGGAAGTTTGGCATGTGCTGCCAGCTCAAATGCCGTTCTAGTAACATGACAGATGCCTAAAATTGCGTGATATGTCGCCAGTAACTTTCAAATTTTTCTGAGTGTGAAGTTAATAGTTGATTTAATTAATCTATGAAGAATTTTCGGTGGAGACTGATTTACGGTGGTAAGGAAGTTTAGGAAAGAAGGGGCTCAAGCATCCTACTTATAATTTGCCAATGTTTTAAAATGGCAAAATCTCATAGCACTTGTATGGTTTTCTAAGGTAGACTTAAGAAAAATTAAAAAGATATTTCCTAATTCATAGGATTAAAATAATTAAGATAAATAAACTGTCTCATTCTTTAAAATTAATCTAATTTAGGTATGTCTTTGAAAAATTATTAATAAATATCCGAACACACAAATGTTTCAAATTATTTATACTAAAATACTCTAGCCATAGTTTAATGATGTAAATAATGGTTAACTATGAATCAATCAAATAAGTTGCAAATATTAATTTAAAAAAAAAGACAGGAAAACTTTAAGGAAGAAATAAAAGCTTAAACATGCTACAAATAACTTAAAAACATACTTGAAAAACATACAGATAGGAATTTTTCTTTAGATTGGTTATGATTAAAAAAACAGTATGAAGTTTCAACATTTGGGATCAATTTTTCAAATGTTTAAGAGTCGTACTTTTTTTGTAACAACTTCAGTAAAAAAAATCCTTCTTTTTTAATGAGTTTCAGCATAGATATGCTTAAAAAAAAAGTTCAAGAGCTTGTTATTTTGTAATTAAAATCTCTATACTAATAATAATTGCATCATTATTAATTATATCCTTAGTCTGATCATTAAAATTTCTTAGGTCAAAGATTCAGAAGCCAAATTCACGTCTTGATTTCTTTATTTACTTGTAAAACAAGTCACTCAAAAGGCTCAGTTTTCCAAATTATTACTCCTGTGAAGAAAACAAATTCTTAACTTCGAGGGGATTTTCTTTAATTAATTTGCGGTAATTCCATAACTAAGAAAGCTTTGACTTCGTTAGTTAAAACACAAAGAAAGGTTAATACAAGATTTATCTCCCTGATAAAACTAATAATGAAAACTTTCAAAAAGTAAAATAAAAAATTCTTTTTTTTAATTAAATGGTTTGCTCCTTAATTAAATAGGACGCGGATTAAATATAATAGGAATTAGGATGTTCAATAAAGCTACAGAACAAGGTATTAGAATCCCGATTTTTTATACGAATTAATACTGACATTTTGGAAGAAACATGAGGTTTATTGAGTCGTACATTTTCATTCTGTGAGACTCGTCAAACTATGAAATAGGACTGAAAAAGTGTTTTGAAAAAGCCAAAATAATTAAATTAGTGGCGTAATGAGAAGATTAGTAGGACTTCAGACCTATCAAAATGCGTACGCATAAGCATTTTTTGTTAAATATTAAGTTTGAAAGAAATGTCCTCCTTGACAGCTTAATAAAAGGATTGATAAATTACTTTGACAAATGCTTTCAAAGTTTTTATTAAATGCATCAAGATTACAAGGAAATTAATTATGTTATAATTTTAGTTCTTAAAAATTTTAGAGCTGTTAAATGACATTTAAAAAATGAAATGATAACTGTTAAGCATGCAGTTATTGCTAAATCTTCGTATGTAATAAAATTTACAAATTAAAATAATTAAAATAATGGTTTTATGTCATACAAAAATCAATTAATATTAATTTATTCATAATATGAACAGCTAAAAGTTCCAGCCAAATCTTTTTAAAAAGATAATACATTTTAGCAAATTCTGAATACATTTGCTTATTTATTCCATTACTATTTAAATATTGGCCGTATGGAAAAGAATGCGCATTTGTAATAAAAAATGTCTAAATAAGTACATTTTTCGTTTTATACTACAGCAAGAAAAAATTAAATAAGATGATTTTTTCTAAATAATATTTTTGATTCGAAATATTTTGTAAAAATCTTTTATCTTGCCAAATTTTAATCAGGATTCTAATACAGTTGAACCTGTTTTTGTGCGGTCTTTATATATGCGATTTAATGTTTGTGCGATTCTTATGTGCCATATTTTTTTATGCGGTGTATGAATTTCAATGGCTTTGGCGCACCACTGTAATGTTTTATATCTATTTACCAGTGGTGTAACGGAAAATGTTAGGACCCCTCTCCCTCCTAAAAGTCAGGTTTTGCCTTTAATATTTCATAAATTGGGTAAATACTTATTTTGCGTTAGTCAAACCTTGGGCTCCTACAGTCTAGCCCCCCTCCCTCCCGTGATGCGGGGCTGTACTTTACACCACTGAAATGTAGACATTTCAATAAGCTATGTTCATTTGTTATAAACAGTCTCTCGGTAAAGCGCATTCATTTGCCTTCTGTCCACGCTGTAGCCCGTGCTTGATTGAAGACGAAACTTTCAATGACAGTAACATTATTAATAATTTGATAAATTATTAAGGCGGACAAGAAGCCAGATTCTTTGAGAGCGGATAAAAATATGCAGTGATCCAGCTTTCCAACAAATTGGAAAAGCATTTTTTTAAAATAGACTCCAGTTAAGAAAGGAGTATAAGATTCCAAAAAGGTCTTCAATCATGTATACCTGGTTATCGTGGCATTTACAAGCAACTGACCATCAGTCCTTCTTCACAAAAACTATCTCTTACTTTATGTTGCCAAAAAATAAATCAATTGAAATTGCACGTTCAAGTGTGACGAAAGCGATTTTTAACTTATTCATTAAAGGACTTTGGATTACGATGAGTAGCGATTAATTATGTATGTGCATTTTAAAGAATTATCCGTATATACAATGACAAACTATATGTTTTTAAAATGTTTCCATGTGTAATATTTAATTATTTATTTTGTTATGGAAGTACTCTTACATAAATTTCGTAAATAATTGGCATATATTATGCATGCGACTTTTTTTATGCGGTCCCTATCCACCGCATAAAAAGTGTTTTGTAGTATTTCCACGAATTAGTTTGTTATATGTAAGAATTTATAAAAATTTGGATTTTTTTTTTTTTTTTTTTTTGCGATTTTTTTATATGCGGTTCTAATCTACCACACAAAAACAGGTTCAACAGGTAAAATTATTTTCTGCAAATATGATATTTAAAAATTATATATAATATATTATTATTTCTGAGAAATTTTTAAAAATATATATATCTGCAAATGAAACATTATTCTGTTTTGTACAGTTTTAGTATTAAATAATTCAGATGTAATATTAGAAAATAAGTTAACTGACTGATGTTTCGTCTATTCATTGCTTTTTTTTTGTATTAATATTATCTTATAACGCTGGTATGAAAGATAAACCTTTTCGAAACGTTTTATTGAAGCTATTTACTTATTATAAGAAGTGTATAATGATTTTCTTTTCGTGCTTATAATTTTTTACGACGTGTGTTTTAAATTTGATTTTTAAGCAGTATCATTCGTTTATTTTCTCTCTACCTCCCTCTTTTTCTCTCTATCTATATATTAACACAGGAGGATTCACTTCCCAACCAACAAACTTGCTAATGTGTACTGGTACAGAGACGACTCCGAATCACATATAAATGCAAGGTCACAAATGCCATAGTTGCGAGGTATGGTGCAAAGAAGCAGAGAAAAGGAATGGAAACAACATCAAAGTAAAGGAACAAAAAACTTTTTATTGAAAAGTTGTACTACAATAGGTATTCGAAATTACTATCAGAACTCACCTGGTAAATTTGACAGCTGCGCTGCATGGAATGTCTTAAATATTGGAAGGTTCCTTCGGAAAATCTTGCTGTAAGTGGAGCTTAATGGAAAGTTTCGTGAAAAGTTGTCTTGATGGAAGTCCTCATTTGCGATCCGTTCCCTGGGGTATTAGAATGAACTCGTATTCAAACGAAGAACTGGTTGGCATACTGATTGCTTTTGGAGCTGCGGATTGTAATAGCTACACCATTCAGCTGTTATATCAAGGGCGTTTCCCATTACACGACCTTTTCAAATGAGAACAGAAGGTGAAGTGAGTCATGCTCTGGTCACATAAAAAGTTTGATGCGCAAGACTTTCGCTACATCATTTGAAAATTTGATATCCTTAATTTCCGGGAGGACATGTTACATGCCAGGTATTTTTGGGATTTTAAGAAATTCCATGCAGAGTCACTGTCAGGCATGCCAGCCGACTTCTTGTCTTAACTTCGAACACCTGTTTTAGTACAAACTTTCAATAAAATGTTTTCTGTGCCATGAATGTGTTATATATACAGAAAGTGATTTAGCGATTTGCTTTTATCTGTTAGCCATGATTCTTGATAATAGTTTTAGTTCGAATTTTCCTTTCCATGAAAGTTTAGTGATTCTTAGTACTGCCATGCCACTTTTTCTCCATTCCCCTTGAACCATTTTTCAAAGTCCGCTCAGTGTTTTTGAATTTTCCTAAGGTTGGTTTTAGTAAACCGAAAGAAGAAAAGTCCATTGTAAAAGAGTCAGGTGATTTTACTGATATTTCATCAAATGAGATTCCCTTTATTCCTGTCTCTGATTTTTTTTTCCTAAAAAAGTGGCAGTTGACTTAGACGATTGATAAGAGGGTTTGTATGTACTACGCTCAACTTTATCAATGTGCTTTTGAAAAAAGACTGAATATTCTTCTTAAAAATTTGGTTTTAAAATATTCTACTGATAGAGAGAGAGAGAGTTAATTACTTTTGGAATTAATTAAGGCTTTTTTATTTTTAATTTGCCATTATAACAATATTGGCAACTATCATAAATTCCTTTGGAAACTTTTCTGTTAACTGACGAAGCTATTGCGTACTGTCAGTCTCCTCAGTTGAGCACCAGAAAAAATTTATCTTCTTTTATTATAGTCACTTCAATGTAATCATGCCTCATATAGTATTACCACACATTTCCATTTTTCAGCAGCTAGACGTTTTTCATACAATTTTTCATGATTTGAAATCTTTTTCAACAATATGTTTTCGCGAAAACAGATTAAATTTAGGTGTACACAGATTTTTTAACTTTCGATCTTTATGAGTGATTTTAATTACAGTTCCGGAAGACATTACTAGCTGTATTCCAATGAATCTTTGAGTTGCCGGATTTTCTTTTAGGATTAGAGACAAAACTGATAGTTGCCTGCTTTCGAACAGTCTTAGTGTGAAGTTTGGTGGTCATGTTTTCATTTTTACTTTCAGATAAACGTGTTCTTTTCCTTTCAAATTTAATATATTACTAATATCTTTTTTTTTAAATGCAATAACCTAGAATTTCACAACGCTTTATAATTTGTTGTTGCAATTTTTCCTCGGAAAGCACAGTTACGTAGTCTACCAGCCTTTTATATATTTTAGGAGCAATTTTTAAAGTAAATCATTTATTTTACATTACAATAAAACGAGAACTTAAGGATTATTCTGAAATGCATCAAAGTCAAAGTTTATCTCAAAATGACGATGAAAAAAAAAATTACAAAATCATTTCCATAAAGTGTGAACGACCTTCTGTATACATATGCAAATATAGTACAATAAAAAAAATGATAAAACACAAATTCTAATTCCTAGAAAGCTAAAAATGAATGAAATTTAATTCTAAAAATGTATACATATGTGTGTGTGTGTGTGTGTGTGTATTGTCTAGGTTTAATGGTGTTCATATTTTTCACAAAATTTAATCTAGGAAATACGAAAATGCTTTTTTTTTTTAAATTCTTTGGATCACCAATTTTTAAAACATATATAATTTTACCGGTTTTCATTAAACATTGGAAATAATTATTTACGCTATTCACATTTCATTACAGTGTAAGCATTTATGTGTTTATTTCATGGTTAAAGAATATTAAAGAACTTTCTGTTTAAAATGGAAAACCTAAATAAAAAACAAAAACATTTTCATCACTAATGCTTAAACATTGTACCTTTAAATATGAGATCTGAATTTCTATAAAGTTTTTTGAAATTATTAAGTATAACACATATTAAAATAAGCATACAATTTCAAAATTTGAATTTCTTGAGATCATGAAATATTTTCACTTGCCTAAATGTCAGAGGTGAACAATTCACACATCACATTGTTATGTAAATTCCACTTTATCACATCGAGCAAAATTCACGTCAACAAATCTTTCTACTTCAATAAAAGAAAAAAAAATTACATTTCAATCCACAGGGACCAAATTTAAATGATAACAATGTATGTTATGTTCAATGTATTTCCATAAACTTAGTGACGTATTTCCTTTAAAAAAAAAACTCCTTTTTCAATATGCTCTCTCTTCGATTCTTATTTAGAAGTTTTATAAATAAATGCGATAGATAAATTTGGAAGGTTTTGGAAGACATAAAACAAAATGTTAACTTTTGTTTTTTAAAGACGTTAAATTCCATTGAAGCAGCTATTTGCACAGGTGTCCTTTCGAATTATATGTGCAGTGATTCTTTAAATGCAGAATTTGAGAAAGAAAATTTTAGGCTGCTTATAATTTAATCATTTTTTTTGTCTTAGTTATATATTTTTTAGTTATATTAGTACTTTTTTTTTCTGATTCAAATTTCATGATTTAACTTACTTAAAAATTTTTTAAATGGTATATAAATAAAAATAATTATAAGTTTAAAATTAGTAAGAAAAGCATATATTTTCACTTAACAAACAAATTATAACTGTATCGTGGCACTAAGGTCACGGGTGTAAGAGGCTTCCGGGGAGAAGCAGATATGATCTTAAAAATAGCTACCTTTATTCTAGCTGTAACACTTTTTGAAAAATATATAACTTTATTGCCTAAACTTGGGAGGAATCTGAAATTATATATATTTAATCCAATATTTAAGATTATTCAAACTAACTTAGCTTGAGTTGAAGCCCCTTGTACTGATTCTTCTCGAACCACAATAGCTCCTCAGCTCCAGCGCTATTTACGGCAACTACTGCTAGTGGATTCTGAGATGAATATTAATTTCAGACCACAAGAGTCCAATTCTCTTTCTCTTATTCCTAGATTTCACGATTAACGATTAATGATCAACCATTAACTCACGCTTTAAAGAGTACTTACATTTGCATAAAACCAATCCATCTCTAAGAAAAGCTGTTTTTAAACTAAAATTGGAGTTAATGGATAGTTCCACCAAGATGATTAATAGAAGAACATGAAAGGAACAACCAGCTGCAACTGCATTCTAGATTGAAATTTAAGAGAATTAATAAAAATAGAAGAAATATTATTTGATGAATTTTGTTAGGAATTTACTTAAAATTGTAAAGTTATTATTTATTTTTATGTAAATTTGTTTAAGATCGTATGTTACTTTATATACCACATAGCTTTGAAAATGCAATACTAAGGAGTGCACAGAAAGTATTTCAAATTTTTGAGCAAACGCATATCACCACCTGATGCAACTGATGTTAAATGAGTAAATATTCTGCACATGTTGAGTAGAATATAAGGGAATGAAACAGCAGAAAGGGTAATATCATAGTCATTATTTTTATCACATAAATCATTGGAGAAATTTTGTCTTGTCTCAGAAGACATGTGTAATAGTAGATACCTTGACCTGACCGTCGCCAACGGAGGCAGGTCAAACAAATAGACGGTTTTGCGAGGAGCGTTGTAATTGGACAAAAAAAAGATCTCTCTCAACCGATGAGTGCCAGAAATGTAGCCGTTTAAGAAGATCCGTTGTATATACAGTAAATATACCTATATTAACCATCCAGAGACTAGCGGTGGTGGTCTCGTACGCCCCTTCTACCTCTCAAATTTATCATGGACTACCGTTTGAAAAAGTCTCATGCCAAAGTAATGCGAAAGAAAGACTGTTACAGTCCTTCTATAAGACGAGACACTCTTTTGTAGGTCCATTTGATGTCTTTCTGTTTGTCCATTGTGCAGCATGTGCAGAACAACCTTAACATTTCTATATAGACTAGAAATATTTTGGTCGATTAGTTGACCCTGGGCTGCTTTCAACTCACCAGTCACCGTTTGAGATGATCCCACAACTACCAAAGATATTGTTTTGCTCTTTTTGTTACTAATGGCATTTCAAAATAATAATGCTTCCCCCCAGAACAGACAATTTAGTTTATAATGGTACTGGGCTATAGTGAATGCGAACAAACGCAATACTATGTAGCCATGTTATTATATGAGTCGAAATTCTGCATGTACAATGATAGTAGTTATGTATGAAACGGTGTAAGGTGACAGGTCCAATCTGGCAGCTCATATGAACAACCTACCGTACGTCAATGTGGCATCATGTTTTAAGGTGCCATCGCGTATGGTAACAAGTTAGTTCTGGTCCATATTTAGGATGATATGATGGTCTAACACACGATACGTGGATGACGTCCTGCGACAGGTGACCTTTCCATTCTTAGGAAAGAGGGTGCATTTTATCACTAGAATAATGCTCGACTGTTCATTGCACGCACTAGCCAATATGCTGTACAAGATGATTGGATGCTTTTCTGATCACAACTCCCCCCACCCACCCACTTATTTTTTAATAATGTACACGTCAAGAATGTGATTAGGTGCCATGTTCATGTCCTGACACTACCGTGTTCAGAAGAATAATTATGGTGAATGGTTGAAAGGGATTGGAGGATCCTCCGTATTATCATTGACTCTGCACTTTAACGTGTTGTTGTGTACCGCCGTTTGAGATGATCCCACAACCACCAAAGATACTGTTTTGCTCTTTTTGTTACTAATGGCATTTCAAAATAATAATAATTATTTATTGTTTAATACTTTCTCTATCTACTGGCAGAATTTTTTTCACATTCTCGGCATCGCTTGGTTTTTCGTTTTCAGGGACTCGTATTTATTTTTTAGTATGAAATTTTTTCCATTTACATATTACAAAATGCTTAAGGTAATTGTCATGAATTTCTTTATAATAATGACAATATCAACACCCCATAACTGCGTAGAAATCATATAAAAAAGCCTTTTACAAAAAAAAAATTACCATGGAAATTGTAAAATGAGTCCATGAAACTGAGTGGCGCAACAGCCCATGAGGGTCAAGTCCCTCTGTGCCCATCCCAGTATACGGGACCATTGGGCGCTGAGGTGCATGATCATATGTCCCGATCGAATGGCCAGTCTGAAGTGAAACCCCTGTGTTTTAGTCCCCAAGCAAGCTTGGTACTTATTTATCGGTTCACTGAAGGGATGAAAGGCTGAGTCAACCTTGCATAGCCCAAGGGTACAACTCCAAACCTGTGGTGTGGAAGCGCAATATGCTACCACTCGACCATGGGCCTATGAGTCCATGATGAGAATATACATAATAAACATATTAATAAATGCTGTACAAATCTTATAGTATTTTAATCTTGTCATATCTCACTGAATACTAATGTTTGAGGCATTGTTACATGTGTTCTGACATTACTTCTTTTCTTTTGAGATGAAAAGCAAAAAGTTAAAAATCACATCTATATTTAAAAAAAAATGGAAAAATTTTCTTTCAACAATCATCAACATCGTTCAAGAATTGTTATAGAAATTTCGAAGGAATAAAGTATTCCAATAACTCATCTGACAGGTATTTTTCCCTATGAGATGATGAAAAGACTGTGTGTTACAATTCATAGTTGTAACTCGTCTTTTTCTACATTGATCATAAAATTTCAAACTATAGTTTCTTCTTTTAAAATGTTATTTGAATTTATGATGTACCTTACATTTTCTTCAAAGGTGACTGAATGTAACATTCATATTCTGTTCAATTTCAGTTCCCATTTACTATTTCCTTTACAGATGTTTTCGGATGAAAAATACATCTTGAGCAACAGGGATTTAACAGTTTTTATTGATTTTCACAAAGGTCTAAGGTTTCTCAGTTTTGGTCTTTTCAATCGGTTTTCAATTTTCTTTCCTTTGTTGCTTGCTATTTTATATATATTTTTTATTGAAGCGCAACAACTGAGCTTTGTAATTCCTACAAAAGCATTACAGTTATATCGAAACTCGTTGTTTGAACTTATTGCGATACGAAGTACGAGTAAAATAATTTTTGTCTATCTATTTGTTTTTATGTATCATATATCTTGCTAAACTTGCTCCCTTAAGGTATCCGACTACTTTCAGAACCGTGATTTTAATAAAGTGCATAAATTTATAATAATTTTTATGATATTTAGTGTCACTTAGATTAGAGAATACATGTATAAAATTGTTTTAAGGATATTTTGACAAAAAAAATTAATTTAAATACAATATTTCGGCAAAAATTAACTTAGAATAATTTTTTTCAAAATGTTCTCCTTTTAGGAGAAATGTTTCTATTATAATAAATATTTTGCCTGTATATCGCTCAGACCTCTGTACAGAGGCTTAACTATGATTTATGAAAAATTCACATTATTTTCAGAGTTACAACCCATTGAAATAAATATCGGCGTTTTTTTCTTAAAATTTCTCCTCTCTGTTGTCGTAAAACATAGATAAACCCAGTTCTAAGTTACGTATTTCAGAAATTCTAGTTGAGCCTCTGTGCAGAGGTCTGAGCTATATACAGGCAAAATATTATTATAATAGAAGCATTTTTCACAAAAGGAGAATATTTTGAAAATGGGTCATTCTATGTTCATTTTTTGTCAAAATATTGTACTTAAATAATTTTTTATTGTAATACTATTCTTAAAACAATTTTATCTACATTTTCTAATCCAAGTGACACTAAATATCATAAATATTAACCATTTAAACGCTTTTGCAAAATCACGGTTCCGAACGTAGTCGGATACCTTAAATAACTGGATAATGATAAAATATACTATAACACATACAAAAAAAAAACGATACAATACATCTCGATAATTCTGCATCAATCATACAGTGCTTGTCAAGTTTAATCAGAAGTTTTTATTTCTGGATAGAAAATTACATTTTAAAAATGCCTCATATAAAGATATATCAAATGAAAATCAATAATAAAAACAATAGAAGAATACTACATTAATTTTATTTACTTAGAAACAAGAGAATAAAATGTTTAATATGTAATATTAAAATGTAATGTAATATGTAATTATAATTAAAATGTTTTAATATGAACTACATAAACAAAAGTGCGCGGATTTATCAAAACAATTGGTAAGCAGTTCATAAAAGTCAATTAAAAAAAAAGTCCCTAAATGAACATAAACCAAATTTATGAAACAAATTAACTTCTTTAATGAATATTATACGAATTTATGTCTTTGCAAAAAAATAATTTTCTTCCAAAAATGACAATTTCATTTTGTATGCTATCCACTTTCTTAAGCAATTGCATTTCTTCCTTAGGTGCCTGTTTTGATGATGCAATACCCTCAAAAAAAATACGAAGAATAATATCTAAATACAGAGAGACTAAAAATACACTTACATTTCAAATTCTTACGGAAGTTTTAAAATGAGTTTCAATATTTACTGAAATGTTTAGTATAAATTTATACAGTTTTCCTAAGAGGACAAATATCTTTTTTCTATTCCTACTATTAGCTCACACTCCCTATGTATTTATCTTGGTGGAATTTTCAATCGTTAATAAAATACATTTTAAAGCTCTCAATTGAGCTGAAATTTTATATACATGATTATTTTGGATAACAATGCAATAATTTAATGATAATTAATAAAAATTAATTGATTAAAACTAATTATTTAAGGAATTACAAATACTGCCACGTTGGCATCATTTTTGGTGACTTGTGTCAAAACTTGAAAAGGGTTTTTTCTCACGTTTTAAAGCATTCGGTTGAACTTAAATTTTATATACACGATTGTTTTGGATGACAATACGATACCTTAATGGTAATTGATAAAATTTAACTACCACTTAATTTTGTGATTCTGTCATATGTATATACATATTTATATTAATTGTAACTATTTCATAAAAAGTAGCTAAAATAAAATTTTTATTTGTTGATCTAAGTAGAAATTGACTTCAAAATTTTTTTATAATACTTGTTTAGTTTATCTTAACCATAGAGAAATGTCTCCGAGCAATATTTTCAACGAGACGTTAATTTGAATAAATTAGCTCAGATAGATATTAAACAGTTATGGGTTTATATATTTTTTTTAAAGGTCGAAGAGTGATGCCCCAGTGAAAGAATTTTAAAAATAGTAATGTTCTATTTTATTGTTAATAAAATTGTTTAAGTTGACATCAAGTTTATTTTAATGTGATGTTAATTAGTTCTATTAATTATATAACACCATAATATATTTCACAGAAAGTATTCTAATTTGTGTTACATTTTTGTGCTGATATTATATAGCATTTCTCTTGAAGCATGATGTGTGAGAAGAGTCAGTTGTAACGTACACCTTTCCTGCTTTCACCTGAATGAGAACTGTGTGTATGCTTTATGATCTTACTAATTAATTTTTGTTAACATTCAGATATGTTTTTTTACAATGGCTAATCATTCCTTCATTTATAAGAGGGTATATTTATTGCATTTTATTAATTGTGAGATGTCAGCATTAGGTATATTTTTGTCTTTACATTTTGCATATAAAAAATTACTTACAAACAATTCAATCATACAGGTATCACAAAGAATTGTAACACAATATAGTCCACCAACAATTCAGTTCCATTTACACGGCAAAAAAAGTAAAGATGCTGGAAAAAGTTCTTAAAAAATCGAACGAAAGAAAATTTTGTCCGGCTTATAGGATACAGAGTCTATAAGACTGGCTTTCAATCCTCTTAAAAATGTTCCTCTTCCTTTTGAGGTATTTTCCTTTTCTTTTTACGTTTCTCTACAGCCTTTATTTTGGCTTCCAAAACTTTTTCGCCTTTACTCAAAGTTAACCTCGATTTGAATGATGAAACTTTTAAAACCTTAGCATCACTTGTAAGCCTGCGATTTAACTGCGGAGCAAAAATAAAAAAATGTATATATAAGCCTGAGGAATAAATATTTTTTTTTCATACCAACTGTATTGTTTTCGGTAAAGCTTTACTTCGATTGGTTCCAGATAGAAAGTTGTTGCTTAAAAATAAGTCCATCAGGATCAGGGATCATGAATATTCGATTTTTATGCTGTTTTTAATAAGAACGAAATGTTTATTGGAGAGTACGGAGTAAAAAAAATCCATTATCTAGAATAAGAAATATATGTATGCCCACATCTTTATTTTTCTTTATTTTTACATTTCTTTTGATGATTAAATCTCTGGAAGTTACTTTAAACCCTCGGAATTGTTGCCTCCCCATTTTATTTCCTTTTAGATTTTAAAGATTTATATTGCATGTGCCTGAAAGAATAAGTCGAAACAAAAGTACTACAGTAATTTGCGTCAAAGTAAAGTTTCAGAAAAAAAAAATATCAGAAATAATGGAACACATGTTGCCCTTTAGATTCAACTTACATTTTGAAAGTTTAAAAAAAAGCTTTAAAATGTTATTTGTTTCTTTTATGAATTCCCACTATTAGCTTACACTCTCTATATATGTATTTATTTATCTTGGTGGAATTTTCAATCTTTAATAAATACATTTTAAATCGCTCAACTGAGCTGAAATTTTATATACATGATTATTTTGGATGGCAATACAGTAATTTATTCATAATTAATACAAATTGATTAAAACTAATTACTTAAAGAATTACAAATAGAGCCACGTTTGCATCATTTTTGGCGACTTATCGACCCTTTTGGCGACTTGTGTCAAAACTTGAAACTTTTTTTTTCTCACTTTTTAAAGCATTCGGTTGAACTGAAATTTTATATACACGATTATTTTGGATAACAGTACGATATTTTAATGATAATTAATAAAAATTAATTACCACTTAATGTTGTGATTCCGTCATATGTATATACATAATTGTAACTATTTAATAAAAAAGTAACTAAAATAAAATCTTTCTTTGTTGATCTAAATAGGAATTGACTTTTTTTTGTATATTACTTGTTTTTAATCAAATATATGTCTTTGTTGTTGTTTTTCTGTTGTCCCTGCAGTGCAGAAAAATCAAATGGTCTTCGTTGCACCTGTACCCCCTAGACGGAAAGTCCTTAGGTCTTCCTTTGTGTATGTAGAAAGGAAATAAAGTATCGTCCGATAACCAACAGGAAGAAGTCCACCATTTACGGTTTTGGCAAATTTTATGTTCATGGTTATTTAAATTTGAAATATAGTCATGATACCACCTCCGGGGCAGCCGACGTCCGGGATCAAGTCAACAAATTTGTTACGCAGACAGTGAATGTCCTTCAACTTAATAGTGCTTCTTTTTAACAAGACACAATTATCAAATCGTTTTAAAGTAATGCTTAATCTCTTTAAAAATATATTTCTATAAAAATATAGTTGATAAACGCTTATTTTTGTAATAATAACGACTGTGTGAAAAATTTCATTTAATTGAGGTTTCTAGAGGTTTTCAGATTTATTATAATAAATCATATGAGAGAAAAGCGAAAACTATGAAGAAAAAAAAGAAGAAAACTGTTGAAAACATGAGAAATTGTATAAACACGATTCATTTTGAACATAATGATTTTAAAAAGACTTCTTTTTATATTTTTCAATATTTATATACTATAATATCTCACTATTGAATTTTAAAGTGATCTACTGAAGACAGACATTAAAATTTTTAACAAAAATATATTTGTATTACTCAATATTTGAAATCACTTTGAGAAAACATTTAATATATTTATATAAGAATTTGAAATTTTACAATTATGTAGTGATTTTTCTTCAAAAATTAGGTCATTGAAATTCTTATAATTCGAGAAACACGCGCACAAAATTTCAGTAAATTATTTTCGTAACTATTTTAGTAATTCTTGCTCTCATTTTAAATTTTACAAAAAATGTATTTTACATGAAACGCCTTTTTATGCTTGCAACGGTATAGTGGAAGTAGCATCATCTCTTATTAAAAAAGTCATAATTTTTGTACTCGTAAAAGTAAAAAGAAAACGTTGGTATACTTTTTTATGAACCAAAAAATTGGCCTGCCAAATTAAACCCTTTACGCAATTTTGTCGTATTTTCTTTTAAAACTAAATTAGCGATTATATTTACTTCTTTAATTTATACTCTTTCCCATTTGGAACTTTCAAATTGCAGTTATATTATTTACAATTTTTTTAAGAGTATTTTTAACATATTTTTTAATCTCCGCAAATGAACGTGACAATGTTCAACGAAATCCCATTATTTTCATTTGACAGCTTGTAAATGTGTATATCTATAGTATTCGTCTTTTGAAAAATAAGTATACACATTGATGTTTATATAAAACTTATTTAAATTCCAAATTAAAATTTGGACATCTGATATTGCAGCGATGTATTTTAACTTAATTATTTTAAAATTCTGCAGTTTTCTATTGTATTTAATTTAAAGAGAAATATATCTTCATCACATTTGAGTCTTCTTTATACAAATATATCAAATTCCAAACGTAAAGTCACTAAGAATATCTTAAAAACCAAAAATTAAAACATTTCGTTCTTTCGAATTTACCTAGTCATTTATTCCTTTAAGGTATCCTACTATGTTCGGAAACCTGATTTTAAAAAAGCGCATAAATGGATAATTTTCATGATATTTAATGTTACTTAGATTAAAATACATGTATAAAATTGTTTTAAGGACATTTAGACAAAAAAAAATTATTTAAATACAATATTTCGGCAAAAAATTAACATAGAATATTTTTTTTCCAAATGTTCTCCTTTTGTGAAAAATGCTTCTATTATAAAAATATTTTGCCTGAATATATCTCAGACCTCTGTACAGAGGCTCAACTAGAATTTTTGAAGTATAAAACTTAGAAGTGGGTTTATCCATATTTTACGACAACAGAGCGGAGCAATTTTAAGAAAAGAACGCCAATAATTATTTCAAATGGTGGTAACTCTGAAAATAATGTGAAATTTTCAAAATTCATAGTTGAGCCTCTGTAGAGAGGTCTGGGCTATATACAGGCAAAATAATATTATAATAGAAACATTTTTCACAATAGGAGAACATTTGGAAAAAAAAAATTATTTTAAGTTAATTTTTTGCCAAAATATTGTATTTAAATATTTGTTTTGTCAAAATGTCCTTAAAATATTTTTATACATGTATTCTAATATAAGTGACACTAAATATCATGACAATTATCCATTTATACGCTTTTTTAAAATCACGGTTCCGAACGTAGTCAGATACCTTAAGCAAAAGCATTCTCTTAGAAATATTACAATATTTTACCTAAATCTGAACATATAAGTCTCAATGATACAGGTACAATAATCGTGAGGAATAATGACCCAGAAATTTGACGAAAATAAAAACTTATTTAGAAAAATATATCTAAGTCTAAAAGAATTAGTACAGTGTACTCGTACAGTACATGTTTTTAAATTAATTTTTAAATTAAAAGTCCTTGCTATTTCTTTAAATTACATTAATTGAAATTACTACAATTAATCGATATAAATGAAAAATAAATTATATAAAATCTGCGTTCGTATCCTTTAAAAATTAATGGGAATGTTCGACGTTCCAATTTAAGAACTAATTCACTTTATTGAATCCATTATCTCTTCCCAGTTGTCGTATCTAAGCAATAAATCCGAACACATCTTTAATTTCCTTGAACAAAAGATAAGTAGTGTAATTCTAAGAAATCACTTTCAAAAGACTTTTTTTTTATTTTTATTTATTTATTTTGGTGATACAAAAACTTTATTCCCGTGTTTGTAATTTTAATGTACGATGTTCTTCTTACCAACGCTTTTTACTCATCTTGAATTTATTTAATTAGATTTAGAAAACAAAGGTTATTTAAGCAGAAGGGAATAAGAAAAAAAAATGTGGCGTTACTTATAACATCGATTATTTAAAATTTATTAAAAAACCTTAGATTCTTACAATAGAAAATAAAAAGAGTAGAATAATATTAAATAAAGTAGTCACAAAAAATGAATTAAAATGTTTTTCATTTAGCGGAAATAAGGTTTATTTATGATTTAAATACGAATATTTTATTTATAAGAGGTATTAATACAATAACACATATGACTTAAAATGAAAACTGTTAATTTTTTTCTAAGATTCTAGATTTTATGCATTGAGATTTTTGATGCCAAAGATAATTAATTATTGTTAATGAACACAAATTTCTTAAGGTAGCGATTTTCAAACTGTGGAGTGCGCCGACCTAGGGGAGTAGGGTAATCATACATGGAATGTGCAAGAACATCGTTAACTCTAAAATGAAAGGTTATTTAAAAAAATATTAATTTACTAAAAGGAACTAAAAAAAAATACATTCTGAAATTATAAAAAACTGCACATTTACATGTATATAATGTGCATATAACTGTGTCAGAATTGTACAATGTATTTGATAATTAATTTATCAATTCCAAATTAAGAACAATTTTAATAATTACTAGAGTTAGAAATGGAAATAGTATACAAAATACTTTTGCTTTCAGAACAGAAAATTCATCATCCACCCCTGCGCAAAATTCAAAGTGTGATTTATAACTAAATTGTCTTAATTGTCTTTTGATTTCGACATTTAACGTGAAATTTATGAAGATTTCTTCGGATATTGAGAGCCTTTCTGTATCAAGGTATTTGGGTACTCGAAATCTTGGTACCTTCTTAATTTAAAAAATTTTTTGCAACCTTTTCCAGCTTAAAAATTAGAAAGAAAAGTAACACAATACTTATCATGTTACTTAAAAATAACTTACTTAAAATATGTATTTCTTAAAAGTTAATATACAAAATTTAACATTTATCTTGGAAATTTGAAAAGTTTATACTTAACTCGAATTAAATTATTATCGCAATAAATACATTGTTATTCTATGAAAGGGGCGCGATGAAAATTATAATTTAAAATTTGGTTGCAAATACTGGAAATTTGAGAAGCAATGTCTTAAAGGTAACCATTATCCATTAGAGTGTTTTCTGCGACTTACAAATAAAACCGATATCAAGTTTGTTTATATCTAAGGTAAAGTTTGAGTTTTATTTCAGAATTAGGAAACATATGAAGACTCAATAATTAAGTCACATGCTTAATTTTATAAATAATTAAATTCTAGTTATTCAATGCGGATAAATTAGAATATAACTGATATTTTCTTTTAATAACAAAATGAAAATTAATTCTGTAGAAACTGTGAAAAATTTTTCATTCAAAATTTATTCTAGTTATGTATTGCAATACAAGAGAGCAGATATATATGTACGTTTTATCACACCATTATAAACTTCAAAAATTTGCTTTTTAGTGATGACAAGTATTTATATAAATTTGTAGTTTCTAAATATTTTTCATCAAAAAGAAACTAGTAAACAATTTGTAAGCTAAAATAAATAAAACTCTCTAAAAAATAAATTAAATTTTGTGAAAAATTAAGAATTTGATTAAGTAAAAGTTTCGTTTAAGCATTTGAGACCATACTTCGATTCAGTTAAAGGAACAAATAATGTTTCTAGTCTATCAATGGTACTAAATTTTCCACTCGTGCACAATATAATGAACAATCTAATTCTAATAGTCTTCATTTTCTGGTAATATATTACAAATAGGGTCTCTAATATGTATAAAAAAAGATTTTTAGAAAAAAACTTATATTGTAGAGAAAGTTAGATTAATATTATCCACTATTTAAGTCAAATTCCCTTAAAATTAACGTGAATAAAAGCTAAAAAAGTTTTTAAAAAAACTTTTCCTAGAAGCGTAAACAAATATTTACATAAATGAAGTGGAATGCTGGTACTTTTAGTTTGTGTAAAGATTTTAAATAACATTACTATCTAATACACAGTAAAATGATGTAATTATTAAATGTTTTTTATTCACTTTATTTTAAAGAGAAGCCGGTTAAATAGAAACAATTTAATGCTAACAAGTTATACATATATATAACATGATTTAGATAGCTTCTTACAAGGCAACTTGGTAGAGGATCAGAAATGCACTTAATCAAAGAGTGTCGTTAATAGTATTTTTATTTCATTCTATTCAATAAAATCTAATCTTTAAGTGCTCCAAGAAATCAATAAAGCACACCAATACCGTATGCAGAAGGCATCATCATAAAATCAAATAGAAGTAAGAGCGTATGGGTGAAACAGAGAAATCCTGGGCTTATGTTAATGCCAGAGTTAAAGTAGAAGTACTTGATAAGCAAGAATAAAAAAGAAAGGTTGGTGGTTGAGATCACCTTTGTTACATTATTATTTGGTTAGGTAATGTAATGTGGATTCATCACACACACATATACACACACACGTATAAATATATATATATATATATATATATATATATATATATAAGACCTCTCAGTTTGAAGGTGATTAGTAACTCAATAGTTATCAGAAATTATGTTTCATATATTATATAGGATATGCTAAATAAAATGTTTGGGATGAAATACTAAGAGGATTAGATGACAGCTGTTAAAGTTATACTTTCATATTTAATGAAATTTTTTATATATTGGCTCAGCATTTACATTGTACTTACTCTACTAGAAGTTTAAAATTCAATACACATTATTTAGCTATTTATACTTTAGAATTACTCTAATATTTCAATGTTAAAACATAATCTCATACCCCAACATTTTCATCAATTTTTTTTTCAGAAATAAGTAATGGATGTTATATAAATTCACATCCATAATCGATTACTTATATTAGAGATTATCATGCTAAGAATTTTTCATTCAATTAAACAACATCAGTTCTAGTCAGAGATATAATTATATATGTTATATTATTTTTATTGTTTTGATCCAGAAACTTATCTTATTAAAAGCTGCTTTTATCTCTAGTAATATATTTGTTTATTTGATGTCATTTTTGACCAACAGTAAACGAACTTTCATTTCTTTCCTTGATTACAGCATATATTTTTTCTCTTGAATGAGAATCTTATTTTCTTCAATTCATTTTGTTTGGTTTGAATAGAAGTAATGGTTCCTAATATCATCAGAAAGCAATTTGAAGTTCCGTAACAGAAATCATTCCCTTCATCATTCTTTCTACCAATAAAAGTGGTAGTAGGGTTAAGCATTTCGGTGAAGCTATGAAGCTCGTCTTATGTGTATCTAACTGCGAATATTTTTTCCATGTATTATGTAATATTCACTAATATAGTTCCATTTTTCAATAGTTTACTCTTTGCTTACTCGTGTCAACTTTGTGAATAAGAGTTTTTCCATCATGGTTTATATTCTTAAATTGTTCTTGTACTGTGACGAATAAATTTTCTGCTGAAGAAGATAAATAGGATCCTACAAACTATGGAAATTCAATATGGAAATAAGTGGGGACACGAAATCAGAAGACAAAACAACAGTAAAAATTAACGAATGTTTTTTTTTTCTTTTTTAGCTTTAACTTAAATATTAAAAACAGTTAAGTACAGAATAACAACAAGGCAGCTCACGAGCTATTCAATGCGTGTCTTGGAAAGAAAATGACTCGAGCTCTTCTTTATTTAAATTTAATTTATACGAGAAAGAAGAAAATAAAATTATAATTTTCTTCTTCAAAATAGTCAATAAAAACCAGAGGATTTTTTAATCAAATTAATTTTTCAGTAGTTTGATGAATAGTATTTTTTAAATTTTTATTTTGATGCTGATAAACGTTCGTTTAATAAAGAAATTTTTGCCCCCTTTGTATCTTTCAAAGGATTAAGTAGTTATATCTTTATTTCTCTCATATATATGTATTATTTTTTCCATTGTCATTTTGTCAGGTATATATGTATATATATATATCAAAATATTGCTATATTTTAAAGAAAAACATGTGAAGTTAAATATCTAATATATATCTAATTGCTGCATAAATTATGTTTTTCTGCCCCTATAGACGAACAAAATGTTTATAAATCTTTTTTTCTTCATCACTCTCACTTTTTGAAAAAAATTACCATAATAATAACCTGATCCAGATCATCTTTTAGTTTCTTATGTATTGTCTTAAGTATTTTTCGGGGCAAGATAAGGCAATAAAGCATCTATTATACTGCAATTGATTACTGACTCTAAAATAATTCATCCTTTAAATGATCCCATCATGGATGTTGCTCTCTTTTTGTAAGTATCGATGCATCAGTCTCATAATAATTTTAACATACTGAAATCTAAGTTATCTAGTCCAATGAGCCCCATTTAGGAGTATCTCTCAAAAGTTCTTCATGGGTGCAATCTCGTATTCATAAAAGCGAGCAAAATATGACATGGGCACCTTTCAGCTTGTAGCATTTATTATTCTGGTTTGTAACACAAGTGCGAGTTAACAATTTCGACAGAGACTGTTCTTTCTACTGGAGAACACGTCAATAATTATCCTGAAAATCGAGTTATGAAACAAAATAATTAAAATGTCTTCTTTTCATTTCCTAAATGATAATATCTACTGCTTAACAGCCGATTGTTAAATTAAGATACTCTGTTATCATGTGAGACATTTTAATTTCAATGCAACTAACTCCGATATTTATACAACATATATTATCATTAACCAATAAGTTTCAGTGTTCTTTCAAATTGTTTTATTTTTCAGCTTGCGTTTCCAAAACTCCTTTGAATTATGCCTTATGTTATAAGGAAATTTTTTGAGTTGAAGTATAGTTAGTATAGAAGTATAGTTGAGTTAGAAGTATCACAGCGCTATTGTCATATGCCTTTCCACATCAATACAATCTTCAGGACACAATTCAGGTAATTAATTCTTCTTATTATTATTAATTGTAATATGAGTATTATTCATCATACAAATACATGACATTTCCAATCAATTTTACAATTTAATATCTCGGGGATCGGTGGATCGTCCTCGTTTCTTCTAAAGATAGTTGTAGTGTTATCGTCATTGATGCATTAAGATTTATTTGAATTGTGAAGTAATGCATGTGTCCATTAATTATAATAAAAAAATACTTAACAAATGGAAAATAAATTTATAAATTGATGCAAAATTTATACTGATTTAGTTAATTCAAAAATTAGATCTATACGATTACGGGAAATAAGCGAAATATTTATCGACCACTCAGAACTCAAGTGTGTTTCACAAGAGCACTAATGCATAACACAATACAATGAAAATGAACTGTGTTTATTTATTCGGTAGAAGGGTATAACACTATTAACTGGGATTTCAAAATCGATTCCCGCTTATTTATACTTTTTAGACACTGACTCTCCTTTACCAATCATTTCCTTATCAAGCCCATTCAATTTTTTTTCCTTACCTTCCAATGATTTTGAGATCAGCTTATGGATCTCTCGAGCGTCAATGAACTTCAACTCTTGACAATTATTTTGAAGCAATTCTTCCATATTACTTCGTTCTAGATCATGGCGTCGTTTTTCATACTGTGACGTCTTCAATTGATGTGAACCCCACCCGTCAATTCATCTGAAATCACCCTATCCATTCATCCCCAAACAGATGTTGGATGACAGGTGCAGGTGGCCATGGGGTCATTGTTTGTTGACTGGCCTCGGACAAGCGCAGACATCTGGTCTGGAATCTACAATGGCTAAGGAATGCCGGTGTCAATAGGCATTCCTTTATGAAAGTCTTGAATAAGCAAGGTCTGTATGCAAGTCGATGCATTGAGAGTGGGGCTGTGAAGCCCAGGTGTGAGATGAATAGATGTGAGTTATGTCGCCCTTGGATTCCAGACGGACGGGGAATGTGTTTGTGTTTGCCGCGTAAATGAGAGACGAAGGTGGCCCGGGAATGAGGGCAGACCTTTTCTTTGACCTGCCAATGAGGAAGACGAGGGCAGACCCTTTTCTTTTTTGACCTGCCAATGAGGAGAACGAGGGGCGTGTGGTGGACCCGCCCTGGTGTTTAAAAGGGGTGAATTTTGAGAGGAGGGAAAAACGGACGGACGAGAAGGAGACTTGAAAAAGACTGGAACGAACGGAGAGAGGAGAAACTTGGAGAGATAGAGCCATGGAGTAAATTGGAGCCCGGAAAAGCAAGGGATTGACGAGTGCCTGGCGGAATAGGGATTGACCTCGAGGGAAAAAGACTGTCTGCCCGGCTTGGCTAATTTAATGGATATTTTTTGAAGCTATTAAATTCTAATTAAATTTTAAAATGAGGCTGTAACAAATTTTTTTGTGTACGAACTACCGACGAAGTTACAATACCAATTAGGAGTAGATGAGAGTCGGGTATTATGGAATTCCATTTATATATATATAAATTTCTAAAAATATCTTTACTGGTTTTAGATAAAAGTCACTTAAATGATCCTGCATATGTACAATAAACGATTTTAGGGAATTATCCCTTGTCGAAAAATAATATTTATTCTGTTGTTGTACATTTTTTTAAAAAAATGATAAATGGAGGGTATTATGGAAAAGTCCGATAATATGGAATAGGTGGATTAAACCACTGGAAAACTAATTAAGATTTCATAAAGCGTAGTTTTTATTATTTTTAAAAGCCATATTGTTAAAAATACGTGAATGCCCTTTTTCTGTTTCGAATTTATTAACAAAATTCATAGTTCAGTATATTCAAGGTAAGCCCACAGAAAACAGTTGACGCATTGAATCCAAATTCTCCCTTGTTGAACTTTGGAAAATTTTCCATGACAGAAAATACAGTTAGCGTCTTTGTTTTCTAATTGATTAGTTAATAGCATGAAGTCTATTACAAATGTTACAACATTACAGGACGTGTCGGTTATTATGGGATATCTAGTGTTCCATAGTACCCTACACACTATCTTGGAAAATGAACCTTTAAACTGAAAGACAAAACATTGTCAGCTGAAAACGGACCACAGAACTACAAAATCAATTATTTTAGTGTATATTTTGCTTCACTCTAACGTTTAACTGATAAGTGTACTACTAGGTTAAAGTGTTTGAAAACGTACCTATAAACAATTTTGAAAATCGCAAAATATACTTTGTTCTGTAGCGAGTGCTATGGCAACAACAAGTGGTCCTCAAACTGCAATGCATCATGAGAGTCTTTTTTCAGTACTTCAAGATTTTCCCATGCATTAGCAGCTACAAACAGACCAAAAATCTCAGTATTCCATATAACCCAACTATTCCATAATACCCGACTTTCATCTATTATAAGTTCATGACACTTTATCCGTAGTTAAAAAGGATAGCCTTATGAAGCTTGTAGTTCGTAATCTCGCAAGCAAATGTATTACATTCTGTTGAAATATATTTGATTTTATCCACAGAGCATGAAGTTTTTCATGAACCTTTGAATCAGAAACAAGGTCTAAAAAATTGTTTGATGTAATAAATCTGGAATATTTACTGCAAACTGCGCTTGGGAAACTTATTTGAAGATTTAGTTAAAAACATTTTATGAACACTGGATTTAATTGCCCCAACTTAAGTAAGGTCACCCAAAATGTGTTTTTTTTTCTTTTTAATTAATTTTCATTTGAACTGAATGGAAAATCATACTATGATTCTAAATCATTTTATCCTCAAAAGTTTTAATGCGATTTGCCAATATTTTAAGATAAAATTTAGTTTTTGCCTGAAAATGCATTTTCAAGTGTTTCTTTTGTACATGTGAACCATTATTAAACTTTTACGAATTTTAAATTAATTTGTTTGCAAAAAAAACACTTAGCAAACCTTTCCACTTTGTGCTGTTCACCCAAATAAAGAAATACACAATTAATGAGAAATGTGCAAATGTTGATAAATTGTTAAATGAGATTGAAAACCGCAAAAAATAATGTTTTCCGAATGATTTTGTTACTACTTAAAATTGAAAATCATTGCCAAGAGGATAAAAAAAATTTTTACTGAGTAATAGTAAATAAGATGAATCATAAGTTTTAGAAACTGCACACATTTTATTCAATAAGTGAAAAAAAAAACGCTTATTGTTTTAAAAGTATAATATTGTTATATCTAGAGAAAAAAATTGTATACAACAGATAATGGATTAAATCAAAGATATCGAAAAAACACCACTCTGGATAAAACATATACATACCATATTAGTGCATTCTTTTGGTGAAGAACAAAGGGAACTCTAATCGAATATCATAACGTAATGAAATGTTTTCCGCGTACCTACCAAAGTAAATGAATCTTGTTTACATTTTCTAGTTTTCCATTTTGATGAAATTCTGTAATCAGCTTACTGAGAAACTGCTCTAAAATTAATCAATATTCCCTTATCCTTAAAAGCAGAGGGAGAAACACATGTGAGATTTGAGCTACTCTGTAATTTCAGAAATTGCTTTATTTTGTAAGGCTCTTCGAAATAACATTCTGCACTTTACGAAATCATAAACATGTTTTCATTTACCTTAAATTAATGGAGCTCCTCTTAGATGCCAAATGGAGTTGGAAAAGTAATTCTATGAAATATTAAATGAACTTTCAATATCACTTCAACAGAAATAAAGAACAGCAATAATAAATTATGACAGAAAGGTAACACTCTTTTATGAGCGTATAAAGGGGCAATATTTAAGTAAGGAGTATTTTGAATAAATTTAACTACAACTTCAGATCAAATATATAAATTTCATAGTTATTTTCAGAGTCATCTATTGATATAAACTAATTTCGTACATTCTAAGAAATGTAAATTTCATAATTTATTCAACACCTTATTCATTATTTAGAAATTTAAATATTATAAATAATTAATTTACTAAATGTTGAATGATTAACAACTTTTTAAGCATTATTAATGTCGCACCGTGCATTTGCACGAAACTCAAAAAATTCACAAATACTAACACTAAAATCTTTAATAGAGGGCGTGAATATGAGTAAAATCTTAGATATTAATAATAGAAAGAAATAACCAGCAGACTACAAGACGGACCACATTAATTCAACATTTATTTTTATAATACATACAGGGGGATTTTCTATCAGACCAACAAACTTGCAGGGTTTGTAGGGGTAAATAGACGACACAGTATCGCATAGGAATGCTGAGTCGCAAATGCCGTAGTCACAAACTATGGTACAAAGAAGCTGAGAAAAAGAGCAGAAACAGCAACACAGTAGTTTGACAGAAAACATTTGATTGAAAGTTTGTACTGCAACAGGTGTTAAATTACAATCAGAAGTCGTCAGGAAGGTCTTACAGAGGTACATCATGAAATTTCTCATATTCTGGAAGATTCCATCTACAAATATTCGAGCGATACGGTCTCCATTGGAAGGAAAATGGGTCTCGTACACAAAACTCTTCAGATGACCCTAGAAGAAGAAATCCATACATGGTAAGTCGGGTGATCTGGTAGCCCATTGAACCGGGCATCACGACCTATCTACCGCTGTCCAAAGGTTACGTTGAGGTGTTTTTTTGCGGATATGAGTTCCATATTGGGGAGGAGCCCCGTCATTCTGGTACCACTTGAAGATGCGCAACGACGGAGAAAATGTGCAACGTCTAGAAGTTCTGAAAGGACTTGTTGTAAGATCAGGTATGCCCTACCACTCAAGAGAATGGTTAGAAGGTACAATCCAAAGAGATAGTCTCCAAGAAAGCCGTTCCAAACACTAATCGAGAAACGCTGTGGTGCTGCACGTGGATGCGCACGATGAGGGTTTTCCTAAGCCCACACATGGGCCTTTTGCTGATTAATGTGTTGCTATTGTGCTGTTTTTTTTTCTCTGCTGCTTGTATAAATAGATTATAACTACTGCATTTGCAACCCTGCATTCATATGAGATTCCGAGTTGTTGAGGTATCCCTACACACCCTGCAAATTTGACGGTCTAGTAGCGAATCACTTTGTATATTCTTAAATAAATAATATACTTGAAATAAAAATTCACATGTCTACATGCCGCATACTCTTTAAATTTCTACACCCTCCAAAGTGAAGACTTAAAACCAAGGCCATATTTAACGTTAATATGTCCCCTATGAAGATGGATCTTCAGTGGAGTCAGGAACTTCCAACTTACCAGCCACTACTTCACGACCATGAGCACTGTAGGTAAATATGTCCAAATACAAAAATAGAGAAAAAAGTATTCTACAATTTGAAAAGATAATCCTTTTTTTTCAAAGTAAAATTATATCAAAAATAGTTTAAAAATAATTGTCTATATTAGTCAAGATTTGTTCTTTAAATATAAAAATGTTGACAGTCAATTAAAATTTTTAAAATGGTTCAGTTTTTCATAAATTTAAATTTCAGTTTAATGCAAACTAACCTTTGCATTACCTATTCATTACATTAATATAATTTACACTATACCCTATATTTTACTCTACTAAATTAATTTTGGTGCATGGTTTAAAATATAAGCAAAGACATATATTTCTTTCGTACATAAAGCTAATTTTAAATTGGTTCTGATTTCAATTTTAAATATGCTGTTAATTCTTAAAATTAAGTTTTATTTTTTTTTCACTAATACTTATTTTTAAATTCATTTTATAAGACGGGATTTATTTCATTTATATTATTCGGATATGTAAAAATTTTAAAAATCATTTTATTTATTTATTTTATTATTTTTTTTTTTCGTATTTTTCCTTTATGCGTGCATTTTATTCTCCCGGATGAAGAAAAAGTCCAAAATGCCTATGTGTGATTTTTTTAAAGTCTATTTCGCAAATCTATCGTAGAACATAGACTTCTTTTCATGGCAAATAATACATTCTATCAAATCAGTTAAATCATTCCTTTGAGACCTTCGAACCTTACCAAAAAGAAAAGTTACAAAAAAATCCAACAAAACTTTGAACGTTTATAATCTACATGTTTGACTTTTGATTCACTGTTGAACTAAGCAAAGTACAAATATTTTCACAAGACGCGATTTATAAGAAATAGTGAACTTCTACCATGCGTATGTTAACTGATTTCGTTACTTTATTGAGTGTTCTCGGTATTTTTTAACTTTTGTGACATAATTTTTTTTTCTAACTTTACCAAATCATACCTATATTCTTCATGTGCATTTTTAAAACTGGATTTACTGTCGAAAAGACCAAAACTGAAATGAATATTAGCTCCTTACAGAGGTGTATGCAAGGAGGCAAGATCCACGGATCCGGATTCCCGACTATCCTCCTTGATTTTTTGTTTCGATTCATTATAATTCTATGTACATAATACGTAAAATTTAATCAAGTATTTATTTTCAATAATTTATTTTATCAATTAATGACAATAATGTATTCAATAATTCATTTTTTACTGTCTTCTGTTACCGACAATCAATTAAATCAAAAGATAATGTTTGGTGGTACATTCGGGTATGATACCAGAATGGTGGAATTTCAAACATGGATGTGAAAAATTCATGTTAAAATTACTTTTATTTACTTAATACTTTAATTATTTTTTTACTAATTACTTTACATAAAATTACTTTTATGTAATAGGATAATTATTGTTATTTTTCTTTTCTCTAATTTTTAAATTGAAACAGATTGCAAAATGATATTTAATTAAAAATTTATTGCCTCCATCATCCATTCCTAAAAGAATAAATGTCATTAGAAAAAGAGTCTAGTCTATGTTGCTTTCTATCATATACATCACATTTGGCACATTTAAAGCGAGAAGACTTCAAAATGTTTTAACCCGGGAGAGCAGGCGCCCACTCGATATTAATGTTAATAGTCGTGCGAGGTGACTAAGTCATCCCAATGTTTTTTTTTTTTACAATTATTTAAATTATACACGATACAAATCACAATCCCAGTGAATAATTTAAGTAAGCGAAAAAATACTTACCTACTTTCAAGGACTTTTCATTATTTCTTGGATAATTTGAGAAAAAAAATCCATTAAAACTGAACTAAAATGTTTCAATGGTACGAAACCTTAATAAAGGACAAAAATCACAGACATTTTTCTCTAACATTACAGGAATGATATTTGCAAGCAAAACCTTCATATTTTGTTCAAATTATTGAAATTTTGCTGTCCTTTGACTTTGAGCCCTACGCAGGTTAAAAGTGTATTCAATAAAATAAGGATGTTAGTTCGAAAAAAGAATTGTGTAAAATGATTAGTTCATCATGCTTTATATGTTTCGTAATACCTATAAAAATAAATCTTAGCCAAATAATCCTTCAAAGCACTCTCTGTGCTTTTACAAATATCATATAACTCTTTCACATGGAAAAAGCGCACAACAGCATTATTTACAATTTCCTTAAATGAAAAACAAAAACATAACAGAAGGGGCAGAACTAATCATACAAATAAGTTCTAAGGTCAAACGATGATCAGCAAATCTAATTCCTGGGTGAAAAGTGAATAAGTCTTCCTTTTCTTTCTACAGCTAATGCGCAGCATTTCAATAATAATAACAATGATGAATTTTTTATCTTCTTAGAACTTTTCTCTGGGTCTGAGTATTTTTTTTTTCAGTATTTTAGGTTTAAAAATAAAATGTGTAATAAAAAAAAATCTCTCATCGTGGGATTACACAAATCAAACAAAATGTTTTTTTTTTTATTTAGTTATAAGATGAGATAGTTACTGAACGTATCAAAGGGGAAAATTTATTTTTGATGAAGTAATTTCGCCGCTGATATATATAAATTATATCAGTGTAAATGTGTATTTTTTTATCTGTCAGAAAGTATTTTGTTTACTTTTTTCCAGAAATCAATTTTTTAAACCTTTTATTTTCGATATGCTAGCACCCCCCTCTAGGGGGCGCGCCCCACAGTTTGAGAAACGATGTGTTAATACTTACAAATTTTAAGAGCTACTTGTCAAGGATTAATTTAATTGGTAGTGATACTTGTTCTTGTGGTCAGGATTCTGAAACTGTGGAACATACCTTGTTGCATTGTAACCTATAATTTTGTAAAAGAGAACGTTTTAAAACAGAATCGAAAAGTTTAGCTATTTCCTGGTCACCCGTTTTGTCTTTGTTAGTCAACTGTACTGAAAGCCTTAATGTCTTAAGAAATTTTGTTTGCTGTATAGATTTTTACAGTTTTATAGGTACCCCTTCTTTATATTTGTGTATTCCTCTCCTTTCTTTTTATTTTATAATTCTGTCTTAAATGTTTTTTATTAATTTTGTTTTAAATTTTATATAATGCTGTTACCACTTACATCTGTATGACTCATGTTATGCAATGTAGAGCATGAAGAGTTTTGCAATATATTAATTAAAAAAAATAATTACTACTCCTTAGGAAATTACTATTCTTGTCAACGTATTTAACACTACGTCTTGGAACATTTTGTTATCAACATTTAATGCGTACAATCAATATTAAGCATAATATCACAGATTCATAACATATAACTCGTATTTAAACTGGAGGCTTTAAAGCAGGGGAACTCTGCCTTATTTTCAGCCGGGCCACATACATATGTCAGCTATTTCACGCGGGCCGTAACATGAGGATTAATGAAGGGAGGGAGGAGGTAGAAATGCTTTACGACCAAGATAACATAGAAAATTTAAAATGTGGAAATTGATCAAAATATAATAACTCCTATCATGCCTTTTTAATTTTTTTTTATTATTATTGTTATTATTTTTGTCACTGAATTTTTCTAAATTGGAATTATTTAAGAATAACTTTTTCGCAATTTCTGCATCAGTAAATGGTTTCATATGATTACCAATTATATAACAAATTTCATAGAGTGTCTTTGTTTTCGCTGTGCATTACCACTAACAAAACACTTTTTTGTTGTTGTAAAGATTATTCAAGAAAGCCTATTTATCATCGTTTCAAAGAGATCTTTGAGGAAGAGTGTCATTGAACGATTCCTGCTTATTGGTATTTTTTAAATACACTTTCTAGACAAATGAAAGAATTACTGAACCATGCTTGTTCTTCATTACAAAATAGTCTACTTCCCAATCGTTTTGAAGCAATCTATTTTCTTTGAATATTTTTCACTTGCAAGATATGAAAGATCATAAAAAATTAGTTCTACTCATAAAATGGTCGCTACTCCACTACCGTCTATTATCACTATTTACAAGAAAAAAATATTAATTCGCACCCATAAAATATCGACAGCAAAAAGAAAATTGATGTATTTGATTTTTTAGCAAAGAATTTCTCAAATTAATAAATGAATTTCTAAAAGCAATCAGTCATGACCGGGCCACTTAAATGGGCTCTGTGGGCCGCATGTTGAGTATCGCTGATTTAAAGAGTATTATTACGACAAAAATATTAAAACTATTGCTGCACATAAAAAAGTGTGTTATTCAAAAACAGAGAGTTCCTATTTTTATCATTGTCTTAGAAAGTTAGTTGTGAACACTGATATGCTTACCTAATGAATAATAAAATATTTGCTAAGAAAAATTGTACGCTTATTAATTACTTAAGTTATAAATGCTTTAATAAGAATAACAGTGGCAGAGTTGAAACGATCTTCTAAAAATTAATTATCATAATTTTAATAATTTTCCTATTTCATTGTCCTATAAACTTAACTCAGTGGCGCAACAGCCCATAAGGGCGAATGTCTACTGTGCCCAACTCAGTTTTCGTGACCTTGGATCTGAGGTGCCTGAGCAGATGTTCCTGTCAGGTGGTGAGTCTGATGCGAAAACCCCTCTGTGTTAAGTTCCCAAGAAAGCATAGTACTCATTTATCATTCCCACTAAAGGAATGAAAGGCTGAGTCAACCCTGCCCATCCTGGGTTTGAACCTCGGACATGTGGAGTAGAAGCGCAATTCACAAACCACTCAGCCAAAGGGCTTCATCCTACAACCTATTTTAAAACACTATTAATTTCTACGTGAATCGTTTCATTATAAAAATTCCAAAATGAACTTCAAATTTAATTTCTTGTTTTTGTTGAGAAACAAATATTTTATGACAATCCCTCATGTCATGTCTTCGTTGTATTGGAATAAAGAAGGCATTTCATTAAAGGAACAATTCTTATTTTTTAATTTTCTTATGTTCCTCAACACAAGGGGTCACTTAATAAAACATCACACATCATTTATCTTTACAGAAAATAGCTTCAGGACTAAAAGGAGGGAAATAGGTATTCCCTGACTCAACGTGTACATGACTTTCTCCGGGGGCGATCCAGGGCAGAACAGCGAGAAGGACGAGTGTGACGTCTCTCGCGTTCTTCTTCTAACATAACTCCTAAGTTCTTTGACGGCCACGATTAATGGCAAAACTTTTCCAACCCAATACCAAGAAGAGAAACAGAACGAATATGCAAATGAGATATACTTTAAAAGGATAGAGGGTTTGGTGAGATAAGACGGCAAGCCTAAAGATAACTTAGTGTGGAATTGTTCGGAATAAATGTTAGACGTCCTACAGCTCTGGAAGAAGGATACGCTCATCATCATTAATTATAAAAAGGATTAAGAAAGCCTGAGTATTCTCACCTACAAATAACATAATAGGAATATCTTCAACCTAGGAAGGAAGGACTCTATAAAAGGTAATATTTTGTATAGGAAGTTAGATTAGACAGTTAAATAAATATAATTAAGATAAGTGATCTAGTTGTGCGATCTGACTTGAATATTCAGTTTAATTGGTGGCTTATTCTCACTTAAAGAAAGTTGTTATTTAGAATTAAGTAATTTAAGTTATTCTTAATAAAAGTTGTGTTAAGAATTACAAAATGTCTCATCATTTAGATAATCCCACACCTCTAGCTTACGCGAATCACCCAAGACATAGTTATCACAGGATGGCTATGTCTCACGAGTTCAAGCTTCTCAAAAGAACAAGTGGTGCCCCTTGGCTGTCGCTAATCGTCAAGGGAGGTAGAGTTTAAATGTAGTTGTTACAGTTTTAAGTTAAAATACTGAAGTGAAGTATAGAATATACATCCAACATATTGAATGGTTAAAAAAATAATGTGATAAATTAATATATTTATTATAGCTTCTTAAATCCTCATTAAAATTAAAATTTTAATAAATATTTTTAAAAAGTTTTAATATATATACATTTTTTTTTATTTTCCTTTTTGAAAAAGTGTTTCCCAAAAGTAGTCATAAAGCTGAGAATGTCAGATTTCTTAAAATAGGCAATCACAGAATAACTACAAAGATTAGCCGATAAATTAAGATGTAGGAAGATGACGCTTAAAGCACAGTTACATAACATTATGGTGTAAAAAACATTTTTTATAAAACAATTCTACACCGAAAATCACGAAAAAATGTATGATATAAATGTCAAATGTATAATTGTTTTAAATAAAAGTAACTTGTATAAGCTTTACATCTATAAAAATCAACCTCACAGTACTAAATATTTTAGCGGGGAAAAAAATCATGTCCATTAGTTATGAAATATAATTTGAAACAGTACCGATACGCTTATGAAACAAATAATAAAAATAAAAAAACAAAAAAAAATAGTACCTCTGTGGTAAATCTTGACAATTAATTGGTTTGTTTCGTGAAAGAGATAGAATAATCTAAAGGGTGGACAAGTGGATCCCTGTTAGTTCTGGAGAGATTACCTTGCTGTGAAAAAAAAAATAGAAGAAAAAGCAAATACTTCTGCTGATTGAATGCCTTTTGTGTCGAGTCCAAATTGCGTACCAACTCCATTTCCATGAAAAAGGTCACCAAAAGATGCAGGTATTATAAGTATTTGTTTCAGTGAATGCAGTTGTAGGCAGTGGCGCACACAAGGGGGGGGGGGGGCCCGCCCCCCCCCCCAAACCCCGGGTTTTTTTTCCCGATTAACTATAATTCTAAGTACATAGTAAGTAAAATTTAATTAAATATTTATTATTAATGATTAATTTTATTAATGAATGCTAATTATTTATTCAATAATTAGTTTTGTATTTTTAATATTTTATTTTAATTTTGAAATATGATCATTCTATATTAGAACAATATACAAGGTGATTCAAAACTTATCATACAAATTTCATTGGGAGGTCGAGAATACGTCAGGAAACCAATTTCACATTGGAAAGTGTATCCGCAAACGTCATTCACATAAACAAAACGGACATGTAAAATGAACACAAGGAAACTGTACAGTTATGTGGTAACGAATATAACTTTTATTCCAACAAGGCAAAGCACAGGTTCATAGCAGGTGCACAAAACTGCGATCATTTACACGAACATAGGATTCACAGCGGATGCAGTAACTGGCTCATTTGCAGATGATAACTATGCAACACTTTTGAGCAAAAGCTCATGTACTGGTATTCGAATTATATTTAATAGATTGTAAGACAGTTTTTCTCAAACTGTGGGACACGCTCCCCTTAGGGGGGGGGGCATGATAACCTTACAAGGGGAACGCTAGTCTATCGAAAAGTCGAAAAAAAAGATTATTTTTTTAAAAAAAATTAATAATTTACTGAAAGGCATAAAAAAACATTCTGACAGCATAAAATACAGATTTACACTAATATAATACACTTATAAATGTATCAGTACTGTACAATGTGTTTCATAATTAATTTTATATTGCTAAGTTCAGACAAATTTAATAATTACCAGTGACCCTATGGTAATGTCATAAAATTATATGCAAAATTTAATACTTATCTTGATTATTTGTACGGTTTATAATTAAAATCGTATTGTAGCTTTACGTCAAAGTATATTATTATTGAATTCGATACATGTTATTGTATGGAGGAGGGCGCGATGAAAATTATGATTAAAAATTGGGTCGCAAGTATAGAAGGTATGAGAAGCACTGCTGTAAGCCTTGTCGATAGGCGTTGGCAGTCCACTTCGGTCGTCTTCTCACCGTATCGTTCATATGGCTGAGGAGTGAACCATGTTTGCATATATTGTAATATTCACGTGCCCACATTTAATGCTGCTGTTATTCTTCTGCTGAAGTATCGATCTTCATACACTTGCCTAGCAGCAGAAGCCTTCGCCAGCGGCTTCATATACGTGATGTATATCCGCTAGCTCATTATGAGTAAAATTATTCATCTCATTACTAATAAGTCAGCTCGTACACTGAGGACATCGGCCCAGCTGTACTCTTGTTGGATGAACACAGTGCTCTCCACATACGCATTCGTCCGTTTGCGGACATACTTTCCTATGTTATGTCGTTTACCTGACATATTCCCTACCTCCCCACGAAATTTGAACAATACGTTTTAAAACACCCGGTAGATATATATTGTTTCAAGATGGTATATTTCACACAAAAATAAAGTCTACTTAAACACCATATTTCATTCAATGACAAAATATATTGAATTTATAAATTGACGAATACTTTTGAAATCTGTATCGCATTATTGAAGAATTGCTGCTTTAATTTGCTTAGTACTTATGTTCTTACGAGTAATTTTGCTTTTTGGCAGTGTCTAATTGAAGTTCCTGCTGATTGTTAATGAATCAGCGCAAAAGCTATTGAAAATGGCCATTTTATTTTTGAACCACGACTAAGTGTCAGAGATGTGTATTAATATAATACTTAACGTTCACACACTAATTTACCTATGATTAGTTTTATTTTTAAGCTATTTGACTATTAAATAATTATTTAAATCATTTACATTGTTTTTGTATGAAGTGCGTTTGATCATCACTGTCTGTTTATTAGTAAGAACAATGCAGTTTTCTGTAATAGCAATGGAGACCAAAAATAAATTCATCATAAGAAACATAAAAGATATTTATAAGGAAAAACTTCGGTAGACGCTGTAAGAAAATACATATCATGATGGATCTGTTACATATAAGATAATTTTTTCAAGCTATGTATCTTCATCAAGACATAATGAGTTAGACAGAGACAATGTTCTTATAATGTATTTTTCGTGTTACTTATTCCCCACGTCTTCTATTTACTTTTAAATATTTTTAGTGAAAAAATATCCAGAATGATGTAAGTAAAATTGTTTTATTGTTGAATAAATGTTGTAAGAATTTTCAAAATACGTGTTTGTGAAATAATAAGTTATTTTATATTTTACCGTTTTCGTTACGATGCAAATCTTAACTTTCAATAGCACTGTATAAAATTTACTAATGCATTTCAAAAAAGGTTTTTTTATCAAATAATTTTTCCTTCTTATATGTTTTTTAAGAACTTTCAGCAGATCTCTTAGCAACAATGGTTAATAATTGTTACATGAAAAATTTTTTGGCTGAAAGTTGTAACGGGTTTGTTCGCGGGGCCTCACACTAATCCTCTTGAGGGAATACTGCTTCTTTAAATATTGTTCTACTGAAAACTTTCTCTTGAAGAAGACGCAATTGATGTAAATCAGTGCTTATATTTAAGCATTAACTTTTAGGTTCGAGAGAGAGAGGTTAGGAGTTAAATTATACATTTTCGTGATTAGCGTAAAGTAGTAGAAAGCTAGTCGAAAATGACTTATTGATTAATTACTTAATATTTAAAATGGATGATTGACGAATTGGTCAATAAGATATTTGTATTTGAGTTGTATAGACTTGAGGACGAGTGGTTTAGATTGGCTATTTAAAACGTATATTACCAAAAGTTCCATAAGTAAGTGATTCAGTTTATAATTAAATATCTCGCCGACCTGGCTTTTGCTCCAATACTTAATTATAGGAGAATTTTAAAGACTGATTGTTGTGAGATTTGTTAAGTGGTTGAGACTTGTTAAAATATTAATAATTTATATTTGTTTTGATCATTGCTGATATTCCTTCTAACTCTCGAACACTGATGGATGTGAGAGGAAATTCATCACAAAGTAATATCTAAATTCCATATCAAATCGACATACAATAACCTTTCCTTGCTTACACTTCCTTTAAAGATTCTTTACACATTATATTTTGAAAATATTTTAAATATTCTAATTTCCAGTTATGAATATCAGAAAGACAGCTATCTATATGCTTATAGATTTCTTTTGCATCTTTCTGAACATCAATTTATTTGAAAGTTTAAATTTTAATTTGTGAGAGTTATATGTTACGTTTAAATACATTGGAAAAATAAAGAACAACTGTTATGCAGAAAGCAGATCATAACTGCCTTGCTTATTTTACCAGAACAAAATGAAATATCTTATTTATATACTAAGTATTGTAGATGGAAATATAATAAATACATACACAGTATTTTACATAGTTTTGATTTTGTTTTTGCTTTAAAAAGTAATTTTAAATAAATAGTTTTAAAATTTTATGGAATTTTGGAAGATTTGCTTTAATTCTTACATAAAGAGACAACATTTATTGCTGTTTTAAGTTACAAAAATCTATACAAAGCACGAAATTTGCTATAATACTCTTCAAACAATTTTTACGATAAAATTTGTGGAAATATACGTTCTTTTCGCAAAGAATATGAGCTTAAACTACTGTTTTATTAATCACTAAGCGAAATCTCCTCTTATTATAAACAACTTTTTAATTAAGTTACCCCAAAGCATTTGGAGCGTTAAGCCACGTAATCAATGCATGATAAAAACAACACACGCGCTATTATCTTAAAATAATTTTTCGTAAAACGGTGTCATTTTTCCGTTATTATAACCTTTCCCCAACTGATATCCTGTTTTAATTAGCCTGCCAAACTCTTATCGAATACATAATTTGGAATAGATGGCGCTGATAGCTTCCTCGTCGTTGTTTTTTAGGAGTTATTTTCGAAGGAAATTAATGCTGTGTTTTAAGTAACTACGAAGCACGTGGATATCTTTAAGAGATATTTTAATTAATGATGAAGAAAAACAATATGTGTGTAAATCATTTGAAGATCTTTAAAACTGAGTATATTAATGATGTTGATGCATTTAAATTACTTTTGTGTCATTTCCTTCTTCGTAATACCTCAATAATTTATTTTAAAATTATTACTTATTTAAAATTTACTCTTATTTCTTCTAATTTATCAGTGTTTAAATTAAAATTAAATTAAGAAATTAACATTTCTACATGTGTGTGTGTACATTTTCATTATTGTCATTCGATCATTTGCAAAATGGAGAAACTGAAAGAAATTTTGTTTATTCAATGTTTGATAAAAATATAATAGTAAATTAATTTTTTTTTCTTTTTCTTTTCTTGTAACATCGACAATTTGTTTTTTCAAGAGTTTAGTTTTAAAAGATTTTCATTCATTACACATTGGATTAAAATATTAATCATTAAATTAGCAGCTACTTTTTCTAAAAAGAAAAGATTCCAAATATTTCCACTTCAAGTCGTGCTAAATTAATTACTATTTATTATAATTAATTAGCAACAGGAAGAATTAAATGCAAAATGTTGTTACAAGTCTCCAAAAGTGAGATGGAATAGACTAAGACCATTATATTATATTATTCAACCGAAGATAATTTAGAAACATTAATGGGTTAGAAATAATAAATCTTACAGAAATCACCGAACAATCGAGATTGTGATCAGGAGATGCTTGGCTGATACAATACTTGATACATGTTCAAAAAGACTTAGCTTGCTACTCTGAAAGGTAAAGGTTTCCATATGAAGAGTAGCATGATACTACTGATATAGCATCATGATGGCTATTTGAGACTTCGGGATTTCAATCAGTCAAAATGGCTTGCTCCTCCTGTTACTCTGAACGGTAAAAGTTCCCCCAGAAAGAGTAGCAAGAGACTACTGATATAGCAGCATGATGGCTATTTGTGACTTATCTAGGGATTTCAATCTACTTTTAAGTGACGGAGCCTTAATTAACTGCTTGCATTAAATATCCAAAAAGCACCAATTCAGTTTACTAAAATTTTATATATCGTTGCTCGGCAAAATACTAAGCATCAATTTGAATAATAACAATACAAGTATAACTCATGTAAAAATGTATATAATATGAAACTGAGAGAGATATCAAATAAATTTTAAAAATTCTTCATTTTGGTTTGGAACCAATGTAAAAACATAATCCTTAATAACATATATATTGTTGGTTTATTGCACATTATCTAGTATTTGATGGAATCAAACAATATTTTCAAAGTGTATGCAATAAATAGCTTGTTTTGTGGGTGTGGATGTGGTCTATGTGTGTGCTACTTTTGCAAGTACATAGCACTCATTTTTTCATTTAAAATTCTTAAAATTTACATAACACACATTTTTAATTTTTCATATTAGCTATATACTTAGTTTATACTTTTTCTCATAGAAGGAGAAAGATATCGCTGTTAATTAATTAATTAAATTGAAAATGAAGAAGATCGATTCGGGAGGATTAAATTAATTTTGTTAAAATTGTCACTTTTGATATGCTGGGAATAATTAACCATTACTTTAAATAATGAGTATAATTAACAGAGAAAAGTTAAAGAAAGAGTTTCAGCTAGAGTTTTTAAAAATCAGAGTTTAACAGCTTTATGCAAATTGGATTTATGAAAATGATTTTGTTTTGATAAGGTTCTTAGTTTTCGACATTATAAAAAACTTGTTTATCTACGTAAATTGTTTTTACATTGTTTATTATTAAATACTATAAAAGTTTTTGCGGCTCTAAGAAAGAGTTCGGTTAAAACAAATGATAATTCTCTTTTGTAATTTTCATTTCATGAAGCAAATATTTTTTTACCTTTTGATTTTATTATATATGGCTGTCATATATATCATTTTGTTGCTTTCATTTTAATAAAGTCTCAGTTTAAAGAGAACAAAAGCTTATGGAGCTAGCTATATGTTGTTCGTTTAAATCTGCGTATATTATGTAACTTTTGCTCATTTTTGGCACTAATTATATCATTAATAATCAAAAAACAGAAAATTTATAATAACTGTAAGGTATCCAACTACGTTCGGCACCGTGATTTTAAAAAGGTGCATAAATAGATGATTTATGCACCTTTTTTTATATTTAGTGTCACTTAGATTAGAACACATGCATAAAATTATTTTAAGGACATTTTGACAAAAAACATTTATTTAAATACAATATTTCGGCAAAAATTTAACTTAGAATAACCTCTTTTCTAAATGTTCTCCTTTTGTGAAAAATGATTCTATTATAATAATAATTTGTCTGTATGTAGCTCAGACCTCTGTACAGAGGCTCAACTATGATTTTTGAAATATTCACATTATTTTCAGAGTTACAACCCATTGAAATAATTATCGGCGTTTTTTTCATAAAACTTATCCCCTCTGATGACATAAACATGCATAAAACCACTTCTAAGTTATGTATTTTAAAAATTCTAGTTGAGACTCTGTACATTAGTTTGAGCTATATACAGGCAAAATATTATTATAATAGAAGCATTTTTCACAAATGGAGAATATTTTGAAAATGGGTCATTCTATGTTAATTTTGGTCAAAATATTGTACTTAAATAATTTTTTAATGTAATACTATCCTTAAAACAATTTTATATACATTTTCTAATCTAAGTGACGCCATATATGATAAATAGTATCCATTTATATGCTTTTGAAAAATCACGGTTCTGAACGTAGTCGGATACCTTAAATAGATACCATTGTGTTATTTTTCGTTTCAAATGAAATATATACCTCTTAAATATAAAAACTTCTAATTTTTAGAAAGAATTTCATCATTGAAGATATGAATGGATTTGGTTTAGAAAAAGCTTTTAATCACCTGAAACGCTGTTCTAGCTCTTTTTTCATGTGAAAAGTTTTTATTTTTAAAGGACCATAATCAAGTTATTTAAAATAAATTTGTCCAAGGAAAATTAATTCAAAAAATTCACCTTATATCCTTAACTAAGTAAGATCATTATAATTTTAAAGAAAATACTTCCAATTGGAATATATGAATTTTCCGAAATATGTATTTTTTGCACTGTGAAATATGTAATTATAAATTAACAAATGGCTACTAAACATTGAAAGAATGATTATTCTTCAGGAATGTGTGCCGGGAAATTTATGCTTGTGACTAATTTTTCTTAAAAGTGATTCTATACACAAAACAAGTGTTGGTAAAAAGACTTTACATCATTCCTGAAAAATATACCATGGAAATTACTCAATATAATTAATTGGATTGAGTATACGTTAAAACTAAGAAACTAAAAGAAAGAAATATGTTGATAATTTTTTTTTTTAATTTTCAAATGTTTCAGAAATATATTCGAAAACAAGGAAAGTAATGCGAAACAATTTTAAGAAATTTCTTGTATTGTATGACAAATGTAATGCTATAATTTTATTTTTAATTGCACACAATTTTGATTATTTAATTTAAATTAGATTATACTTGAAAAAATTCCTGTACTCTGCAATACAAAATAAAACTTCTGGCTCTTCCATTCTTATGGGTGGATACAATCCTGTTGCATTATTTCGTTGTTCCTATTGATTTCCGATTGCACAATCGAAAGCAATCTCGCAAAAAAAGTACGCAAACATCTGAGATTTCATAATGTTCTCGTAAAGTAAATTGTAGTTTGGAAGCTCAAACATTTCCTTTCTTGTTCTTCTTCAAAAAAGCAGAAGAATTCGAATTGGAATGAAGTAATTTCGTTCTTTTTTAGAGTACTAGCATATTTAACAGACCCTTTTTTGACAGTAAAAATCTTGACTAGTAGTTAATGTTACCTTTTTTTTCTAAAAAAGAAAAAAGGTCTTGTTTTATTGTTCCTACAATATTACTTATTGCAATTGTCTATAAATTAAGCAATTTTCAACTAAGTATTTTTTTTCACTAAAAACCTTTCAATACAAAAGCAAAATACTTAAATTTTTTGATGATATTATATCAATAATATTGTTATTGAGAAAAATCTAATACAAGATCTTAATACAAATTGATCTTCATTATTTTTGGGTTAAAAATTAAATAACAATGTTTCTCATCACGTACACTTATTTATGGCCTAATTTTTTCCTAAGCAACTTGGAGAATTTCAGAAGAAAAACAAGTAATATAAAAAAATATTTTTTTCCTAATTAGATCAACAACGAAAAATTTTATTTTAGCTAATTTTTATTAAATACTTACAATTAATATAAATATGTATACACATAGGACAGAATCACAACATTAAATGGTAATTAGTTTTTTTTTAATTATCATTAAAGTATCGTATTATCCTTTTAATTTCAGTCCAACTGAATGATTTAACACGTGAGAAAAAAAACATTTTCAAGTTTTGACACAAGTCGCCAAAAGGGTCGCTAAGTCGCCATCGTGGCTATATTTGTAATTCTTTAAATAATTAGTTTTGATCAATTAATTTTATTAATTATAATTAAATTATTGTATTGTCATTCAAAATGATCCTGTATATAAAATTTCAGCTCAATTCAGAATATTAAAATGTATTTTATTAACGATTGAAAATTCCACCAAGGTAAAAATAAATATACAAATATATAAATAAATAAATAAATAGACAGTGCGAGCTAATAGTAGGAATTGAAATGAGACATCAATACACACATTGCAAGGTGCTACCATGTGGCTTCCGAGACATTCTTCTGCTTTCTGTATCCTCCGGTATCTATGTATAAATATTATTCAGAATATCTCAGTGTACGTGTTACAGGCAAATTACGAAATGTAGCATTCTATAGAATGCCTAGGCATTGTATATAATGTCTAGAACTAACCAGCAATGTATATAATGATCCATATTTCACACATTGTCTAGGCATTCTACAGAATGCCTAATGGGAAAACGGCAAAGTATGAAATACAACTCCGATTAGTTTTAAATATTGCGCGGCAAGGCACGAGACTTTTAACGTGTGTCTCAGGTTTTGAATTTTTCAGTTAAACTTTGCAATTTATTCGGGAATAAAAAAGTACTCAATTTTGCTTGAGCTTCTTCAACAAAAAGTTGTTTTTACCGTGTGCTGCATGGAAATGGGGGGGGGGGGGGGGCACAAGCTCTAGTATTCGAGAAGGAGTTGTGGTCTGTAGACATGAGGCAACTATTCGATGACTAGCTGCTCAAACTTCGAGTTAATGGTGAAAAAAAATTGTAACTGAAATTAGTTACTAGAAGTTAAGGAACTGATAAATAGTTGATGTACAAAAATGACTACTAAGAAGGAACTCATGGATTATTGTTTGATGAATAGCTATGGTGTGTGATGTCTGTGGAAAATAAAAATAAACTTAATTTACTATTAAAGGTGTATCATATACTCCGTGATCCCCAGTCCCCGGTACGTGGATGAAATGGTATTGGGCCACTTAAAGAGCATTAAATCATTTCTATTTTATTTACTGGTTTGTATTTCTCTCCTGTTATTGTGATTCTCTACTTTAAATTTCATGTAAAATCAATTTATATTCATTTTTGGTGTAACTGAATTTTATTCTGAAACACGTTTATAAATACACTTAAATTAAAATTATTAAATCAAAACAATTTAAAACATAAGCAATCAAAGCCCGACCTACAGCGGACCGTAGTAAAATTTTTAAACTTTAATCTTTCTGTGGAGAAAAATGTTGGGAAGCACTATTACGTCACGGATCTTCAGTTATTTTATGTACTTCATTAAGCTTTTTTGGCTATTGGACCTGGAAAAACGTGATAGAATTCTGAAAGAAATTTCAACCAAGTATAAAAACGTTACACGTTATAATATTGAATTGCACATCCACCTTTGTGAACCTTGCAAGAAAAAACCGAAAATTATTTTTAAAAAAAAAACATTGTTGTGAAACTTGTGATTTTTTACCTAAAGCTTATATATTTGCATTTGTAAAGAGTGGGAAAGGATGATTTCTAACGACTTCGAACTTCTAAGGGAATTTTAAAACCAGTAGGTGTGAAATAGCAATCAAATCTGTGCCCTAAGAACTTACTTAAAATTAAAGATATTCCTGAACACGAAATTCCTCACAGGTCAGTTACAATTGGAACAAGAACTCGTCAAATGTATGTGTATAATAAAGTGCCAAAATAAAAATTGGTTTTGCGTGAAAAATTTAATGAAGTATAATTCAAAATATCATTCAAGCCTCCCATGCTACAACAAGTAGGTTAATTTTAATTTCTTATATTTTATATGACTTTTATTTTTCCTTAATAAGAAAGACATATTTTGTTTGGTACAACTTTTTTATCTTCCTTCATGAATCTAGAGAATTTTTTTATTGCACTCACACTATTTCTTCAGAATAATATTTGTAATTTTTAGTAATGTACATAGTTGATGTATATTACTAAAAAATTGATTTCTTCCTTATAATTACCTTTTTTTTATCCTTTGCCTAAATATCTTTGGTCCTTCTATAGAATAGCCAGACAAAGTATGACATAATTCTCATGCTTCATAATTTGCCTAAAAATCTCCAGTATTCTATGCAACGCCTAGGCATTCCATATAGTTCCGGCGTTTCACACTTTGTCGGTAACATATTGTTACGTTGATCAGGTTTCGAGGATTTTTTGCAAAACAGTTGCAAAAAACAAGGCAGTTCTGTAAGAGCGATGAGAATTTATTGTAAAGAAAACAGTCCTTAAAACACACGATTCAACAGCAATATTCACAGAATAAATCTCTTCACGCCTGTCTCTTCAACAGCAAGCAAACACAATTATTAGTGTTTAAAATACTAGTACGTAAAAGATTATTCACAAGCAAAGCCCATCTGAGCTAAACGGTAATCACAAACAAGACACGTTTACAAAACGCTAGTTAAAACCAGACTGACCCAGTTCTCCGTGCGTCTCCCTATTTATAGATCTTACGGACCTTTCTAGAAAAATCCACTTGCGTCATATATTGTGAAATTAGAGGGTTTCTCCACAAATTTCCCGATCTATGCAACAGTCCCAGAATCAGTGACCACGATCAGTGACTCTAATTTCTAGAAGAATCCGAGGGTCCCAAACTCGCCAAAAATGGTCTCCAACATGATCACCAAGTCTCCAAATTGGTCGCTAATTCGCCAACTTGGTCGCAGTACTAATTATAAATTGTTGATGTTAAATAATATTTATAAATTAGAACAAAGCTGAAAGAGTGAGTAAAATATTTTCACATAAAGCTAATAATGTGATCCACAAAGTGAGTTTTATTTTTCATACATATTATGTTAAAAAAGACTAATACTTAAAAAAAGCTAGCAAAAAATTAATAGAATAATAAATTTAAAAAATACGAAATTTTTACTTCATTTTAGAAATAAACATGTGTTTTGCAACAAATGGTATTTTGTAAAATATTAAGAATATGATGCTAAAACATAAAATGAAATTTTGTATGACATTTTTTTTGTATTAAATTAAAACTTAAAATTATCTGCTAAAATCTTTAAACAAACCCAACCTTATTTATTTAATTTTTTTTTTTTTTTTTGCTAAAAAATATTTATTTTCTTATACTTGGAAGAGAGAATTCTCAAAAAATTATGAATAAATGTATCGAAATAGAACAACCAATTTAGAAATTTAATACAAAGATTAAAATGGGCAGATGACCTGCTAATATTGGAAAACAGTCTAGAGTCGCAAAAAAAAGATCAGTGTTTCCAGACCATATGGTACTTTAAAAAGAGGAAGACTAAGACTCAGTTGGATCACTTGCCTAAAAACAGATCTGAAAACTATCACTATCAATGTCAAAAACTGGAAAAGTCAGGTCAAAAACAATACAGACCAAAATTAAATTCTTAGGAAAGCCAAAGCCCACCCTAGTCTGTCATGGCATTGAGGAAAGATGGAAGGAGAAAAGGTTTCCAATTATAAAAAGAAAAGGTTTTCTGAAACAAATGTGTATCTTTATTTTAGAAATATAATACTTTTTTAATCATTTGCAAGTTCAAAAATGATTCGGTTTGAAAAATAAATAATCAAAGTGCGTCACTTCGCAAAGCAAAATTTTAAAATATGTCAAATAATATATGTATTCTAAAAGTAAGTGTTTAAAAATGTATAAACTCTTATCTATAATGTTTTTTAAATACAGTTCAATGTATACTTTGCGGACACATGCAAGGATTTATTTGTTTATTTCTTTCACAAAATTTATTGATTCCAAATGTATTACATTTCTTCCAAAATGCACATTACAATCATCTAAGTATGTCGCATAAAGTTTTATCACCAGAATTTCAAAACCCAATGAAAAAGGCATGTATAAAATATCTGCCACCAAAATGTTTTCTTATAGATGAATTTGTCTAATTTGTAAAAAAGAAATTATAAGTGAATAGTGGGGAAAAACTAAATACCTTTTTACCCTTAGGGAGCTTGAGTGTCAAAAGACATATCTGAAATAAATTCCACTTATTGGATGATATTTGATTTGTTTCCAAATGTCATGTCATGATCATTTTTTTTATAAAAATTAACATAAAATTGGTACTTTTAAGCCATGGATTACGTGTGTAGTAGTTTATTTCAATATAAATTCAGAAGATATAACTCATTCAGATGTTTTTATTTTGTGGTAATACAAATATTAAAAGAAAATTATAATAATATTCTTAATTGCTCGATATCTTGTTTTGGATTTGTGTGGAATTATAATAATGTATGTATAATAATGAGGAAAAATAATATTTCAATCAATTTTATAAGTCAGATAAGCATAGCAATGAAATCGACATGTAAATTTGGATATATTAAGGAGAATGAATATTAGGAAGTTATCTCTCTCAATATGTAAAAATATTTTCGTGATGCTGTAATAAATTTATTTATTCATACTCGATTTTAGTCATTGACAATTGTATGTAGATATGTTAAGGTGCAGGTACAAAATTGGAATAAAAAAATTCAGCGAAATATAGAGTGGGAAAGGTAATTAGGAACATTGTTTTTAAGGAGGCAGTAAATTTAAATACAAATTAAAATGCAGAGATGATAAGAAGGACTACGGATGTCGAGAACTACATAATACAGTGCTTCTCAAGCTTTGAATATTTGCGACCCAATATCCAATCATAATTTTCATCGCCCCACCCCCCATGTAATAACAATGCGGTGAATCCAATAATACTATATTTTTAAAGGTTAAGTACTAAAGCTACAATACAACTTTAACTTCTTAAATATCTCCGGCTTATATAAACAACTCGCTCAGTCAAAGCTTTAATTGCCCCGGACATATGTATACGTCTCTCCGAATTATAATCTTTTCTGTACACTGCTATTTATAAAATTATTCCGAAGGCTTTGAACGGCACTAGAAAAAAAAACATGGACAGTGTTTGCGAAGGATTTACTTATTTCAGATGATTTGTTTATTTATTAAATTTCTTCCCTTTCCCTCAAAACATCAAATACGCACTCCAACGTAGAAAATGGTGGCGTTTGGAAGCGAATGACGCATCTTTTAATAGGCAGTATAGGAAATAATTATAAACCGTTCAAATTATCAATATAAGATTTGATTTTTGTATATAATTTTACATATGACAAGCATATGATGTCATTGGTAATTATTAAAATTGTTCTTAACTTAATATTCCTAAATTAATTATGAAATACAGTGTGTAGTACTGATACTTTTATAAGTGTATCATATCAGTGCAAATGTGTCTTTTTTTCTTATTATGTCAGAATGCATTTTGATTGTTTACTTTCAGTAATTTAATATATTTTTTTAAATAATCCTTCGTTTTCGACTTTTCAATATGCTCTCCCCCCACGTAGAGTAATCACGCCCCCCAAGGGGAGAACACCCCATAGTTTGAGAAACGCTTACATAATACATATAGATTTCAGTTTTACAATTTGAGAAATCAGTATGAACAGTTGTATAATTTGTACATTAGGGGTTGACTCACCGTTGATAGGGGGTACACTCCCTCCCATCCTTGTTTATAAAAAAAAAATATTCCATACATGTGATTAGAAAATCATGAGCATCTAGCAATTTTTAATATTGGGTTTGATTTTAGGACTGGATACGATTTTTGATTAGTATAGTAATGAAAGTAAAAGGGAAAAAAGTAATCGCAAATCTTTGCTGTACAAATAGATGAAGGAATTAAAAAGAATAAAAAATCTCTAATAAAAGTAGTTGATCATTAAAAGTCTTATTTTTTTATATGTTATTACTCTATTATCTCTAATTTTCCCAATTTTTTTTCCCTATGGTCTTTAAAGATTTTATGAAAAGAAAGACACAAAATTAAAAAAGAGAATAAAATTGATTTTGGAAATCAGTAATCAGCATGAACATATTTTTTAAGTTTTAATTAAATAGAAAGCAAATACATTAGTGAAATAACAGTGCATTAACAAACAAATTTAAAAAATATTTTATTCATATAATAAGCTCAACTTGTAAAAACAATTTAAGTTTAATAAATTACATCTGAGGAGCTAAAATCGTTAATTATATTCGCCTGAACTTATTAATGATTAACTAATTTATGATTATATTTATTTTTAATTATTAAATACTTTATTACAGAATATTGGGATTTTCTTTCATTAAATTATTTGTATTATTTGTGAACGATTGACATAAATTGTTATTGGGAATATTTATTGTGATATGCCTATCCGGAAATGCATTGAGTAGATTCTAAATACTGTATATATTGAACTTTGCTCTAAAAAAAGACATATTTCATTTCAAGAATAGAATGATAAAGATGAGTATTGGCAGTTAAGTTTAAGTGTTTCGTATATTTAGAAAATGCTTTCAAAATAACTATAACAAATTTGACTATTAATTACTTTGCACTACAGCGTTATTTTACTGTTGTATTTCAACTATCATTTAACTTATATTTGATAGCCACATCTGTAATCATAGTATACAGAACTGAATGTATATAGAAATCACAGATAAAGAAACATCCTTTAACGACATATTTCATGATTACCTTTTGATTTCAATTTACATATTCTAAACTACTTGTTACTCAACCAAAATTGCATTCAAACATTCTAGGTATCGTTCATCATCACTGAATACACAACCACATCTAAATTCTTGCATTCAACAGATCTACACAACTTTTGACACAAAGAAACCATTCAAACGGAGTCTCTCTATAACATTATCTCTACATATGAGTATAACAGTAATTCCACTTGGTTGGTTTTCCAATGATATTTAATTAAAGGATCATTCAATGCATCGTAACATTGATACTAAGATCAATACCTATTCAGAATTTGAAACAGAGATTAAAGCAGATGGGGAATTACTTCGGAGAAATAATGTTTTGACCTTTACTAAATGAGCTTTAATGTACAAGATGAATAAATTCCTAAACCAGATAGGTAATGTTGTTGTTATTGTGATTTTAAAGTGAAATGATTGAATTAGTACAAATTATAATCATTGATTAACTGTTTGTTTAAACTACTCTCTTCTGAAATACTTTTCAATCAACATATTTGATACATACAAAGGGTATTTGATATATACAACGTATTTTATACATACAGATTAATTATAATTAAAGTACCATTTTCAAATGATGTAAAAAATGCATTTGGTCTGAATGACTTCAAATTTAAATTGAACATACTTGAAGAAAGAGGAAGTGGTATGGCATTAGAAAAAGTACCAGATTTTATCAGCAGATAGAGCTTTAAGTGGCATACCTTAAGTAGATCCGGCTACAGTTGGCACATTTGTAAACGAATTACAACGGTGTTGGTATGAGTTATACATTAAATCACGTGTACTGTTAAATGGGGATAATTGTTTCGGTTTTTGATGGAAAAAAGGACTTCCAAGACTTTCAACAGTTAATGCCAGTTAGTGAAAAGCCTATCCACCAGGGCAAGGTCGTACTACATTGGATGAGAAAAATTGCTTTTTAGTTGTACTTAGCCCAAAACCAAACAAAATAAACACTAAAATTTTCAGTGATTTTTATTTTTTATTTTTTGATACCAATAAATTTGAAGTCATTTTGACCATTTGTTACAACCTTTTTAATTATAATCTCCCTGGTCAAATGAAAAATAAACAATGCAAACAATAATACGAAGATATATTTACTAATATACATTTAAAAGAGGGAAAATTACAAGCACAACTAAGGATTTGGCATTTATATAGTCATTAAAATAACTTACAAGTTATTGCATAAAAATATATTATGAATCAGAAAAAAAGTAAACTACGTTTGAAAGTAAACTACGTTTCAGAGAAATGAAATCATCCATCTTGTAATTAAAATATAAAAGCTATTTCAGGAAATATATATGCAAAAATAGTAATCCAGGAAATAGTTGACATTTAGCCACTAGATGACCTTACGGTCAAGATGGCATTGTGACAAAACTGCGCAAAATGTGTGAATTTTGAGATACAAGCTTCCACTGAAAATACTCAAATAACCATTTATAAAAATAGAGGGAGTTAGGAGCATGTCCAAGGAAGCACAGCATGGCTTTATTATTTTTTTTCGAACAAATAAGTAAATACACTTAAATGGCACTGAATTAGGAATACCTACCTAATAACGAGTTGGGCCTCCTTCTGGCCTTGATAACGGCTGCCACAAAACGAGGCATAGATTCAACAAGTTTTTGGAAACATTTCGCGGGAATGACTTGACAAATATTGGTTAAAGCTGTACATAAATTGGTAAGGTTCGTTGGGGCTGTACGATGGCCTTTCACGCCTTGTTCCAAAACCACTTAAAGAGGATCAATAGGATTTAAGTCTGGTCTTCTGGCTACTGTATGACAGAAAAGTCAGAAGAATGCTCATCCAACCAGCCATTAGACAACCGGGACTTGGGAGAGGTACAGCTGTCTTTCTGGTAAACTCCATTACCGCTCGGAAAAGTGAACATCATAAACAAAGGGAGGTGATCACCAAGCAACTTTACTTACCGAAATTCACTGAGGAATGAATTTCCTCACCAAATATCCCAAACACCCCAGGCCATAAGAAAACACCCCAGACCATGATTGATCCACCATGTTCTTGCACAGTTCCAACCTGGCATGCAGGATCCATGGCTTCATTAGCCTGACGTCATATTCTCAGCCTTTCGTCGGGGTTAAGTAGTGGAAATCGAGACTCATCAATGCCTGATACTCGTTTCCGATGGCGAGCATTGATCAATGGTACTCTCGTAGGTCAACGGCTTCCGAAACCCATACGATGAAGCAAGAGTTGAATAGTCCAATTCCTGACTGTACGATTGGCGCAGTCATTCAAATGGCTAGTAATTTGAACTAATGTTTGGCATCACTGGCTACGTACAATATGCCTGAGTCGTCTCCCTCCACGCACTTTCAAGGTTAATTGTCTCTTGCAGTTTGGCCGTTTGCTAGTCTTTTGTCCACCATCTATGTATTCTTAGTATACTGTTGAAACTGCCAATCTTGAAATTCCTATCTGTCAGACGATTTGGGGGATTTCATGACCCATGCGTCGCGCACCAACGCTTTGCCCTCGGTCAAAGGTGTCTAAATCAGGCAGATTAACAGCACTAGTAATTTCAACAACTAAATCAGAACAATCACAGTACACCCTATATATGCAGTTACCGCAGCGCCTCACTTTCGCATAAATGAGGAGCAGCGCTACACAATTTGCTAGCCCTTGTTTTCCCTAATTCAGTGGCACTTCAGTGTAAGAAAGAAAGCTAAATTTAACGTCGAAAGTAAGTTGAGTATGTGGATTCCAACAAAGCACTCTTTTCATATTACGTACTCAGTTTACCTTACTTCCAACAAGATGTTAAAACCTATTACTCTCGTGGACATGTTTGGAAAGGAGGATTTTTGCATAAATGTATAAGGTGAACATACTTTCGGAATGCATATGCGCAATGATACTCACAATATTTGAAACTTTGAGCAAAATGAGCATCCAGGTACTTTCGCAAATTGCAGAACGTTTGTGACATAAGAATATGTCTGAGATATTCGGTTCAACACCAGAAGGATGGACTAACATTATAAAAGAATATGGATGTAATATGATGTCTCAATTTCCAAACGGTAAACAAAAGGAATTTAGGAATAGGAATATCAGTTTTTATTCAAGTCAAAGATTGCATGAATACCATGTCTATAAAGGGCATCTCGAGCCTAGAGAGATTTTTATGTTGCTGTAGATGCCGCCAGAGCCGCATTTAACGTTCAGTGCTTTTGCGATTTTTACAGAACCTTAGACGAGTCAGTAAAAGCAATTGAATAGAGAAATTTCTACTATGTTTGGTTCTACTGGATAGTACACTGCCAATTGTGTGTGAAATCACGCGAAGAATCTTATTGAGAAGAATCAGACATTGAGAATAATTGAATTACCTGCGTTACAGTCTGAATCTGTCACTTTGTGATTACCACGGGTCTGAACCATAAGGACTTCAGTTACAATAAATTGGGGTGTGTTGATGTGAAAGAGTGGTTCCATCATCCATCTTCGCTCTTCTTCACGAAATGATTAGAAAATCTTTCATTGTTAATACATTTTCTTGAATAATGACAACTATTATTTGTAGTTTTCCTCGAAGCTTCCTTAAGGTGCTTCTTTACTGCTCTAAAGCAGTGATTGCCAAATTGTCAATCGCGAGATACTAGTAGCTCACGGGTACATTTTCTGTAGATAGCATTTACGTTCTGGTTGGTTAACCTTAATTCATCCACTGTGCTTGTGCTGATAGCAACAGCATTGGAATTGAAACTGATTGATTTTTAAAATAATATATCTGTAAAATTGCTTTCTTGAAGCTCTGAAAATACACTCTGTCACAAAAAATGTATGCACCTAAGAAGCGAGCTACTATTACGAAATTCAAAATGTATATAGTGTATGAGAAGATAAGTAAATGATTACAAATTCAAAAGTACATATTGTTTTATTAAGAAGAAATGGCATTATAACTGGTAAAAATCAGTAGGCAAAAAAATCTATCTCTGGCAGATATACAAACCGAAACGCGGTGGGGGATTGAATGAATAAGATCCCCTATGACTTCAATCATAAAATTATGTAATAACCTTCTGAACTGTTAATTCACCAGTATTCCGGGACGGCTGCAGTTGATAGCACCTGGGCGACTTGATAATATTCGCAGTACAACGGCGTTAAAATCTCGTTTACTGACTGCCGTCAAAGTGTCTACACGTGTCAAAGTGTCAAAGACATCTACGAGGAGATTGTTTGTCCCAAAAAAAATTACTTCTTACAATTCCCCACCTTGTGTAATTGACGTATTCCTCTAGACTACAAATGATGAATCTGATCGGTGTCCTGACCGCCTCCACAAGCGTATGCACCGGTTATCAACATTGAGACAGAACTGGGATTAATCGCTCAAGATCACACTTCTTCAGTCGTCACACTCCAGCTTGCCTAAGGTCGGTAAAAAACAAATAGACACTGCCTAGGATTTGGAGTCAGTGTTGGACCTCTTAATGTTTATCAGCTTCAGATACCTGCTTTGGGAAGTCATCTCCAAATGGTTTACCTTGATGTCACTGGATGTGTGGAAGGGAGTAAATGGCTTTGGACCGATTCAAGCGATGTTGTTTGTGTGGTTGTTGTTATGATTGCGCAATCATTGCTTGCATTTGTGCTTCTGGGAAGTCCTGATTTCTGTGTCGGTAGATTATCTATCTATATCGTGATCCATAATACATTGTTGCTAACACCAATGGACTACCATATCTCTCCGACCGAGGTAGCGACCGATACGCTTGTTCAACCAACTTGTTTCTCTGAGACCTACTATACACGCCCTCTCAAGGATGAACAATTGTTCGTAATGTTTCCAGTTACATTTGAGAGACATCTATAGTCACAATTTCGTCTATTCAAGTCTACAGTTTTGTTTGAACAGTATTATTTCACGAATAATCATGCTTCTAAACTCTTCCAACTGCGCATCTCGTATGCGCATAGTGCACTTACCCTTGTCTCATCGACGTCGAAATTTTAATCATTTGAATATCTCTTACCAGACTTCACTCCTGCCATGTTTTGGGATATTATATCAATTTCTTCTGGGTGCATTTGATTTTTCGTGACTAAGTGTATTTGATCTCTTGTTCTTAATCTAATAAAAGAGCTTATAAGTCTAATAAAAAATTATGTTATTACATTTGTTATTTATTATTCACTACAATTTCTTTTTTATGTGCAATTCAATATTAGTTTCTTTTCTGTCAAATCTAGTTAAATTAAAACTTATTTTATATTTACTGGAAATGTAAATTTATAGACAATAGAAAAGCGTAGAATTTTTTTTAAAAGTTGGTAGCTCATAACATATAGGATTTAAAAACAGTAAAGTAGCTAAGAAGTTCCATTGAATTTCCAAACTCTAAGATGTTTTTTTTTTCTAATAATATATTTCTAATTCTTCAAAGTACTGTCTATAATTCATTTGAGCTACATTTTTACTCTATTCATATATATATATATATATATATATATGTGTGAGTGTGTGTGTGTGTGTGTGTGTAGTATAATAAAATAAAATGAAATAAAATAGGAGACAAAATTGTACCTCCTACAAGTAGTAACCTACACCTATCTACATTTAGAATATATATATATACAATACTTCTATTCAGAATTTCGACGTAGGAAGTATAAAAAAAATAATAAACCTCTGTTTCTTACTCACAATATATTTATGAATATTTTCTTACTTACATAATTTTAACACATATTTGCATTCGAAAAATATGCAAAAAGGTACTTCGTTTCTTTTGAATTTTCTAAGAAACACAAACTCTTAAGGAATTCCACTTTTTTCTTCCTCGTGGACATCTCTGAAATGTAAAACGTATATAATACGATATAAATTACTTTTAATTGTAGAAAACAAGGAAATTATTGGAAAAAATATTAAGGTACACATTTTTTTTAATGAGAAGCAATATTCAAGCAAGTAATTATATGCTCTTAATAAAGAAAAACAACTATCGTTTTTTTAAAAAAAGAAAAAGCTTTGGGGGGAATTCTTTGAAGTTTAAAATTACAAAAAGTGCATAAAATGCAATCATGTGTTCGTTCTGCAAGCTAAAAAATAGCATATTTTTTTCACATTCTAGATCCTTCTCCTTTGATTCAAAGAAGGCATTTTTTTATTTCTGCATGAAAAAG
>BMAV01007143.1:118411-132022 GCA_019973955.1 Trichonephila inaurata madagascariensis
AATCTTTTATTAGAATTCCATTCTTAAAACAATTTTATATACATTTTCTAATTTAAATGACACTTAATATCATAAATATTATCCATTTATACGCCTTTGCAAAATCACGGTTCCGAACGTAATTGAATACCTTAAACAAAATTTTCTCTTGTGATTCTCTCTCTCTCTCTCTCGATTATTTTCCTCCGTAATTTTTAAAATAATTCCAGATCTTAGTATGATGAAATGATTATTAATTCTTAGTGAAGGAGGTCGAAGCCCAGTGGCTGAGTGATAGTGTACTACACTTTCACGCCACAGGTCTTGGTTTGGAATCCCAGGCTGGGCAAGGCAATTCAGTCTTAAGTAGGTCGATAACTGAGTACCAAGTTTGCTTGAACACTGAGGGTTTCATGTTAGGCTAACCACCTGACCGGAACATCTGCTTATGCACCTGAAGGTCTCAAAAACTGAGATAGGAACAGTAGGCCTTGGCCCTTATGAACTGTTGTGCCACTGAGTTAAGTTGAGTGAAGGCGGTCACCTCAAAATGTCTTTGCGGTCCACCGGTTGATCGCGATCGACTTAATGACCACCTTGGTACTAGACTATAAAAATCTTAAATTACATTGATCAAGGTAATTAATAACGAAGTAGATTGTTGAATTTGGTAAATATATTTCGTATCAGAAAATATAGGATAAATAGCAACACTATTTCTAAAGTTATTTAAGCACTCTTGCATTTAAAAGATCAAAAAATTCTTAAAACAATAAGCAGCTTTATATATTGAGGGTAATGTTTTATATATTTGAGCAATTCATAAAAAATATATTTCTTAAAATTTGCAAAAAATTTCTTTACTAAAGAAAAATAAGACATTTAGGAAGCACTCTTCCCAATTCCCCATAGGTTGCACCTGCGAAATTCATAAATGTGCAAACAAAATAAATTTCATTGTTTAAAATGTAACTTTCAAAACTAAAATATTGTATTTATTCAGATGCATTAAAAAAAGCATCCAAAAATTTTTGTAGAATATTTTATTTCTTCCTAGAGTATTAAATGTTTTAAGTGGGTTTTTTTTTATAACAGACAGAAAGAAACGAATGTCTGTAACTTCAGTACAAATTGTTACTTCCATTAAAAACCATTCTAAGGATTTTTATTCATTTATTATTATTTACGATCATATTAAGTCCCTTAATTCTCACAAAAGAGAAAAAAATTTAATAATTGATATAAATCATATACACGTAGAAAAATATTTAGTAGGGTTTAACAAATTTTATATAAATTATCACTAATTAATAATGTATCGAAAAAAAGGACTCGAATATCTAAAAAGTGTTTATTTATTGTTAAAAAACTCATTTGGCAAAACATAAAGGGTATAATTTTGTGGTAAATTGATGAGTTCTGCGTTTTTCTCTCATTATAGGAAGGATAAAAATTTTATATTTTTATGAACTGATTAATTACTCTTAGGTACTAGAAATAGAAGACCACTTTTACGAGTACCTTTTTTTTTCATTCTCACTCTTATTTCATGAAATTATCTCATATTTACAAAATAATTACTTTCAATCTAAGACCATGTAATTAGGATACATTAATTGAGACTTTCTGCCTTCTTGGAGGGGAGGAGATATCTGTGTTTGTGATTAGAGAAAAACTGATGTTTCGAACTGTTTTTTTTAAATACAATTTTTTAAAAATATATGCAATTGAAGGACAACTTATTATTTATTCTAATTGAGACGACTTTTGCTTTATTATCTAAATCAACAGCTGTCTAAAATTTTCAATCACCATTAGCCGACTTTTTAATCCAACAACTTTCTTTAAATGGCTTGCAAAAGAAATCACGCAAGAGAAACTAAATTTTTAATCACCCTTTAAAAAACGCATTGCTTCGCAATTATATTCAATTACATTGAGAATTATATAATTCAATCATAAAAAAGAGAGATGAATAAATTATCGCAAAAATACATTTATTAAAAAGTTTGTCATTTGTGAAAAGAAAAAATATCCATTAGTGGAAAATAAAAAAAATATTTCACTATGTTCACAAATATTAATGATTATTGTGATAAAAATTATATTTAAATACATTTACAATTAAAAAGCATAAAAAATAATAGGAAAAAATTAGTGCATTAAGGCTTTTTTATTATTGAAATGTTACGTTTTAATTCTGTTAACATATTCTTAGAAAGATATTTTAAATTTGTAAATTATTAATGCTCTGACTTTATAAAAACTCTTGCGGCAACAGCCTTTCCTTATTTAAAATGATCCCGTGATCAGTTTTTATAAATTGTTTATTCGCCTCATCAGTTCATGAGTATTTTGTTTTGTACTAGTTGTTCAAGTCCAACTGCTACGTTAACATAGCTTGTAAAAAACTAATTAAGCAAATAATTTCCAAAAAAAAAAAAAAAAAAAAAAACCCACAATTTTACGTAAAAGTTTTTAAAACATTTTTTTTTAACCAGAAAATTGCACATTTAATAGATTTCAATTTCAATTGAGGTTCGATTGTTACTGTTTGTTTTCAATTTGACTTTTGGATTGCTTGTAGGTGAATTCAAAACCTTGAAATTCTGGAAAACAATTGCCTTAGAATAAATTGACCGTCTTGTATTAGTTAATGAATTTTCGACACGGTGTCGAGTTCTCTTTTTTTAGTCCTACTTCTTTATAATGGTTAAAAAATTACGATCTGTTAGGCTTAATATGAAATAATTTTCTCTGTAATAAAGTAGTGACTTTACTAAAATTACGAAGTCAATGCACGTGACAAAAGACATTCCAATTTGCTCTAAAATCATTGTAAAACAAATCACATAAATATATAGTACAAATAACTATATTCATTGTATACTCTTTGTTATAAATTTTATTTGATAATTAATTTCTCTAAAAAATTGCCAATTAGTGTAATATGCCACATATTAGTTTGAATAAAATACTTCATTATATATTTTAAAAATACTTTTGTTACTATAGGTGGAATAGAGTTAGTATAAAATTACAAATTCATAGTGGGAATATTTTTCTGAAATACATACGATGATGTTCTCATCTAATGATTACGATAGAAAAGAATTAGCCCTAACTATAGTTTGTATTCTACAGACAATTTTTTTCCATTCGTGATTTACAGAATCTTTTTATAAGCTACTGAGTTAGCACAAACAATCAAATTGATGAATCATTATCGTAAAATAATTATTGGTCTTAAGAAATTGGAAATGTCTAGAGCAGCGATGCTTAACCTGCGGCCCACCGAGCCTTTTTAAGTGGCCCAGCTGTTAATCCATTGCTCAGAAAAATTTATTTAAGAACATTGTATTAAAAATTTGGTGGGGAATTCTTTGTCAAGAAATCAAATATATCACTTTGCTTTTTGCTGTCGGTGTCATACGGGTTCGAATTGATATTCTTTTTCTCTTTGGAACTGTTACAGTCAGTGATAACAGGCAACAGTGGAGTAACGACAATTTTGTGGGTGGAACTCGTAATTTTTAACTATATTTTATATCTTTCAAGCGAAAAATATTCGAGGAAAATATATCTTTTCAAGACGATTGGGAGATCGACTATTTTGTAGTGAAAAACAAACATGGATCAGTATTAGTTTGATTTGTCAAGAAAGTGCTGTATTTAAAAAAATACCAATAAACAGGAATCATTCAATGACACTTCTCATCGAATATCTCTTTCAAGTGGTAATAAATAGGCTTTCTTGAATAATCTTTGGAACAGCAGCAAAGTGTTTAGTCAGCGGTAATATCACAGTGGTAACAAAGACATCCTATGAAGTTTGTTATATTATTGGCAATCATATGAAACCGTTTACTGATGCAGAAATTGGGAAGGAGTGTTTATTAAATACTTCTAATTTAGTGTTAGTGACAACATTAAAAATAATAATTAAAAAAGGAGTTACAATATTTTGATCAATTTTCCACAATTTAAATTTCCAATGTTATCTAGGTTTTTAAGCATTTCCTTCCCCCCCCCATTATCCTCAAGTTGCGGCCCGCGTTAAATAACTAACATATGTATGCGGCCTGCGTGAAAAAGCTGACATATGCATGAGGCCTAGCAAAAAAAAGGTTGAGTACCCCTGGTCTAGAGTCATTTGATTTATTAACAGAAAAAGATGTAACAAATTCAAACATGCTGCGTCGAACATATAACGTGTGGTTCATACTTCAGTAAATCCCACGCTGTTAATTTCCACAAAGTTTGAGAGAATTATTAGACCTAGATATATTTCATGAGCTTTAGCTTCTCTATCATATGATGGTCTATGAGAATTTAAATAATTTCATTCTCCGCGATAGAAATCCTTTTTGAGCTTAACCCTATCCCTAACATATATCTCCTTTTCCTAAGCCTATAATTTCTTAACTTAAAATACGCTTTCGTAAGTAAAAATAAAAACATAATAAAACAAAAGAAATGTTGCTTCATGTAATGAAGTTTTAAATGTTTTAAAATAAATAAATTGCCAAAGGATTTCCTTAAAAGTTTTTAAATTGTTTATTTTTTTTTTTTTTTTTTTTTTTTTTTTTTTTTTGTCATTTTATGTTTCCCAATTTTTATAGCAAAAGTATTTTTCTTATGAAACTGTTAGTTTAGTTATTCAAACATTCTCGATTAAAGAAGCATTTGTGAAGCGAAAACTATTTTGTTGTTCAACTTTAATAATAGCAATAGTTAAAGAAGTTTGAATTCTTTTATGGAAAATAATGTTTTTTTTTCTAAGTTTCACATATTTTTAAAATAATGAATTTCAAACTTCCATTGTACTATTCTTACTAAGGAAAAAATCATTTATTTTTTATGAATCAAATAAAATTTTTAAACGAAATTCTTAAACTATTGTTCATGCAATTTGAGTTATTCTAGTACAATTCATTGGTATTATTTAAGAAGATGGGATTTGTGTGTGTGATTTTAAATTGTTTACATTGTAAGTGCAGTCTAAATTTGAAATTTTAGTATGTGAACAGTATTGATTTTGTCTCTCATTAAAATTGTTTTTAACCGTTTAGAAAGCCTTAACTGTGTTATTGTGCCTCCGAAAATATTATTAATATATTCTTTTGATCTATTCGGTTTGTCATTACTTGACACAACCATTATCAAATTATATTAATTAGCAACTCGAAGAATCTTAATAAGGTTATTTGTGGGTAAATAGTTAGCTGAAATATAAATGTATTTATTAAGCGAATGAAAAACAATATAACTTACAGAAGGAATAGATATTACAGAATATATTTAACGTTAACTAACTAGAACCCAATAGCTTGGTTTGACATGGAGATTTATACTTTCAACACACACACACGCACAATATAATGCTACTACAATATATTACCAATCCTGGTATCTTCCTGAACATAAAATTATATTTTAAAATTTTGTATGCATACTAGAATGTTAAAAATTATGATTGCAACAATGAGTATTGACTATGGTTATCACAAAATGAACATAAGTTCATAAATAAATAAACATTCTTTACACTCAAAAAAAATGTACGAATACATTATTGTGTATCACTGTTTTATAGAGGAAAAGAATTGTTAATCGGAACCTAAAAATGCGAAAAAAATGTTCTAAGGCAAGAAAATTATAGAAAAGAAGTCATTAAAAAAATAATTTTAAAATTTAATATTGCCTCGAAGGGAGAGTTTTCCAAAAAAAAATGGAAAACATTTAATTTTGGTGGGATGGTTTCGGAAACTCACAAAACAAAATTATTTTTCTACGATATAAATAACCAAATGCCATGATTATTGATAATTGAGTACTGTTTGTGAGTGTGTGAGTAGTGAAAAGTTCAATACATATTGCAGTACTTCATACCTCCAGCTCTCTTTCTCCGCATCGTCGAAAATCAATCCAATCCAAGCTTCTTTCCGTTTTATCGTGCACTGCCAATAGCTTTTTTTTTAGCTTGAAGCTAAAAAAGGTGTTAAAAGTAGCTGTTTTTTTCCTGCAACTATTTAGTACGTATCCTCTAATTAAAAAAAAATGTCAAAAAGAAGTAAAATTACTGTTTTTCTTAAAAAAATTTCTTTGATTTTTTCTATCATAAAAAAGAACAAAAACCTAAATTTCATCCTCATTGTGGCAGTATTTAACATAAATAATTATTTTTTATTTTATTCCTCTCTTTATCTATATACCCAAAAACGCCTTTTTTGTATATGTAGGCTTTGAAATTCTGAAAAAAAAATGTTTCGTCATTCAACCTATAATGCACATTTTACAGTATAAAAAATAATAATAATAAATGTTACAAAGTATTACGATGACTCCTTTTTTTGAGATTTTGGCACTAATTGAATCGTAATTAACTTAAAATTTTATTTATTCAATTAATTTTGAAATTACTTGCAATTCCGAACAAGAGTAAAGAAAACACAGTGTCTTAATAGTTTATGCTATAAGAGCTCAAAAGTAATATATTATAAAAAAAATTAATAATTATTAATTATTAACTTTAATATTATTAAAGTTATATATATATATATATATTCTAAAACTAATAAATTTTATTTCAAGTCTGCTTCAAATCTGTACACCACAATTTCCTTTGTTGTATAAAAATTATAATAATTTAACCCTTAACTTCGCACTGTTGCATTTCTGAAACATATGATTTATTTTAATTTAACAGACTCAATATTTTTTAATTACCAACAAATCACTTATCTTATAAAAAAAAAGATTACTGCAATGAAATACATGCTAATTTTGTCACTAAATGGAAGTACATTTTTTCCAGAAATCACAACAGTTATGAAAATCTCTGATGCCTCAAGAACTGTATTTTTGCTATAAATAGAATCCATTTTATTTTATGCTTCCTCTTGTTTATTGACGAAAGAAGTTACCAAATTAATAAATTTTGTGATGAATAATAAAATCCTCATATAAAAAAAAGTTTTGTAATTTACAGCACTACTGCGCAATGTTTCACTTCTGCAACAAACAAAAAATTGTCTGAAACTCAATTTAAAACTACTAATTTTTTTTTCATATTTTTCCCTTTTATTACTACTTGAGAACTAGCTGATATAATTTTTTCATAGAAATTTAAAAAATTGCGAAATTAAGGGTTAAGTTTTTGTACGGAAACTTCAAAATTTTTCATATTTAAGAAAACATTACATTTCAATGGAGAGAATATAAGAAAAACGGCTTTTCAATGAATTCTAAAAACAAGTTTCGTCCCACTTGAGTTAATTGAAGTTCAAAAGAAATTTGTATCGTGAAATTTTTTAGATGTTTTTTCACGCGTTACTTCTGAAAATTATTAAACACAGCGTACTCATAGTATACAACAATGAAGTTTCAAAAGTCCTTATTCCTCGATGGCTAACATGCTCGTTTGCATTAGCTTTGCAGAGCAGAAGTCAGCATACGCATTCTGATGCAAATTCCCCCTTTTCAATTTAGACAATTTCTGCATCAATAGTTTTATGAAATAATTCAAAATGAACAAAGCAAAAACACTTTTTGTCCCGCAGCAATCAGATTGAAGTGCGTGGTAATTTACTTTACATTAAATAGATTTCTATAACGCTCGTTGTCATTTTACTTGACGAGAAAAATATTTGAAAGAGCTTTCATTTGTGCATAGTTATGCGACTTTTTATTAAAATGATGTTGAAAAATCTTTGAGGTGGTATAAAACAAAATTTGATTTTATCGTACTTTAATTTAAACATGAAAGTTTGTATGGGTTGCCAATTTAACCACGCACCTAAAATTATTGCTGAATTGGGATATTATTTCCGCCGTATTGAACAGAAATCAAGCATTGTAAAATAAGCTGTTGGCTTAATTTAGAACCTTTTTCTTTCATGTCACAAAAGGTGTGAACTCAACTATTTTATCGAAGATTCTCCGAGATGTTTATAGTTTAACATATAACATAAGTTTAACAAAAAGGAAACCATGATCGAAAAATATGTTTCCCATTAAAACAGCTAAACCTTTATGTCTTCATTTGCGAACCAAAAAAAAATATCTCTCTTCTCTTGAAATTTCATTTAAAAAGGAATGCAAAGAAATGGAAAAAGTAAGAATTATTTTTTTTTTCTTTTTTCGTTACGTCTCTTTTAAAGTTAAGTATAAATGAAAGTATCTTGATAAAATTTAAATAAGCTAGACATCTTTCAAATAGTTTATTTGTGAATTTATTTTATAATTACAGTTTCCAAATACTGATAAAAAATTATTCACTTTCATTCTCATGTAAAAAATGTAATAATATTAATATTACTATTTATTTAAAATTATAATTCTTAATATTTTATTGTTCAGTTTATGTGTCTTTTACTAATTTTGGAGCAGCTTAATAAAATTAGCATGGTATACACCTGGTCTAACAGGACATTTCGCTATTATTCTATTTTGATATAGGTTAGATTGTAAATAATTAATGTCAAAGAAATATATAAACTACATATTTAAGAAGAAAAATTGTTCGAAGTAATTGATTACTTTATGAAGGAAATCCAAGGAAATATAACAGAATTTTATATATTTATGTTGTTACAGATTATATAGCACTGGAGAGTTATTTATAAGAAAGTCTTGGCATTTTACAACAAAATGAAAAATTTCTACACTTTTTTTTTTACAATACATTTATTTTGATGCTATACTTATGAGCATAAGAAATGATTCAGGTATTCGACTACGGTCGGAACCGTGATTTTGCATAAGCGTGTAAATGGTAAGTATTTGTGTTATTTAGTGTCACTTATATAAATTAGAAAATGTATATAAAATTGTTTTAAGAATAGAATTACAGTAAAATTTACATAATTAATTACAGTATATTTTGACAAAAAATGAACATAGAATGGACAATTTTAAAAATATTCTCCTTTTGTGAAAAACGTTTCTATTATAATAATATTTTGCCTGAATATAGCTCAGACCTCTGTACAGAGGCTCAACTAGAAGTTTTGAATTACATAACTTAGAAATGGATTTATCCATGTTTTACGACAATAGAGGGGAGACATTTAAAAAAAAAAACGCCGATAATTATTTTAATGGGTTGTAACTCTAAAAATAATGAGATTTTTTCAAAAATCATAGTTGAGGCTCTTTATGGAGGTCTGAGTTATATACAGGCAAAATATTATTATAATAGAAGCATTTTTCACACAAGGAGAACATTTTGAAAAAAGGTTATTGTAGGTTATTTAAATAATGTTTTTTTTTTTTCAAAATGTCCTTAAAACAATTTTATTCATGTATTCTAATCTAAGTGACACCAAAGATCATGAAAATTATCCATTTATGCTCTTTTTTAAAATCACGGTTTCGAACGTAGTCGGATACCTTAACATTAAATAATCACAGAACAATTTAATTTCAATCCAAAATTACAAATAATGAAATGTAAAGATTACTATAGAACATATTAAATCGATTGGCATAAATTACTATATTGAATTGAGTAGTTATATAATATAATACTTGCTTATGATTATAATATGATTACGCAATGTTAATCATGAAAATATTTATTATCAGAACGTGATAGAAGAAAATTTTACTGAAATTGAGTTTGTTTTATCGAAAAAAAGAAATGGAATAAAAAACATATTAAAAATAACGAAATGAGTTATTTGCTAAGAATTAAAGAATATAATCGTTTACAAGTGGATTGAGAAATATATCTTAAAAACTTCACAAAAATACATATAGTAAAATTCTTAAAACTGACCAAGCATGAAAACTGATGTCAATTTTAAAGCAGTTGAATATTAATAAATAATATTTAATTTATTTTCGCCAAGAACAATAGAATAAATATGATTTTTTTAAATGTCTTCTTTATGCCTTTTTTATAATATCCAACTTATCCATTAAATGGATGGGTTATAGAAAGTTTGCAATCGCGCGTTCATCAGTCATATATTTAATTGAGAATATTTTCTATGAAAGGAGCAGAAACAGGAAAGCTTTTATGGAGGAAGTTTTTGTTTTTCAGGAAAACTTTTATGCAGATAAACAAATATTTAAAAAGTGGAAAATAATTGAATCTGTCAAAACCATTTTTTTTTTAAAAATTCTTTTTGAAAAGAAGAAAAAAATATTAATCTTTAAGTTATTCTGAATGCACAATCATGTGCAATATTTAAGGAACACGCATATTTTCATGAAATTTTCAAAAACTACCGAAACTTTTTATTGAAAATTGGTATGTGCGTAACCAAACATATATGCTCTCTTAATTTTTCAATCGATTCCGATCCCTCTTTCATATTATTTAAATTAAGTAAACTGAAACGGTAGATGCTTTGAACACTACTTTATGATATTTTAGATTTTCTCGTGTTTCTAAAGGCTTTTATTGAAGATTATTTTTAAAACTTTCACTTATATATATATATATATATATATATAAAATGAAAAAAAAAATTTTTTAATTTTAATTTAAAACTATTAATTTTCCAAACATTCTCCATCAAGATTTGCCTTTTATATTATTAAATGAAAGTTTACGTTAGAAATAAAAAAAAGAATGCAGTTATTTTAACAATATTCTATTGTATAATTAATATGTTTTGTAAAGTGTAAAATTTTCTTGCCAATCTTCTCCATGGTTTTTAATTATTAATGACATAATTGTATTCTAACAAAACAGTAGTCGCCAATAATATAAAGTAAGTAACTTCATCTTCATACAAACTGAATTCCATAGACATTCACTTTGTAAATATATATTAATAAAATTTGCCATTTCAGCATTAGTATTTCTAATTACAATCAAGGTCACCCATAATAATTTTCCGGTACAATAAATTATTTTAACTATCATTCAAGTTAAATATTTCTTTTTCCGGAATTCATTATAAAATCGTAATCTCCTTTTTTTTAAAAGTTTTATATATATATTTTTAAATTATTTACAACTTGAAATAAGACTGTAATATTTAAATACAAAGAATTAACCGCATTGTGTGATGTTAAATTTACGTTTTTTCTCGGTTGATTAAGTTTGAACTTACAAAAAGTATACAAACGTAACATGAACAAAACAAACAGAAACATGTGGGGACTAACATTTTGTTCTTTTGTTAAAGTTATTTTTTCATATAGCTAAATGTTTTATTGTTTTTAAAATATCTTCAAATACTAAAATAGCAATTTTGATCGCACATTGTTACAAAATTAAATTAAGAATATATTCGTGTCACCACCAATTAATTCAAAAAAGAAAATACCTTTTACTAGCTAGAAATTTTACTGTGAATAAAAAAATGCAAATTACTGGAGTACTTCAGTGTCATGAGTATTTAGTAAAAAACAAAAATAAATCAAAGCTTATTTTTCGTACAAAAATTTTTCGCATGTGATACTTTCAATAAAACTGTGAATGAATCTTCAAGTTTTTAAAAAGGGTGATTGAAACTGAAATATAAATGTGTAATAGCAACAATTATAACCTTTGTATAAAAATTTACAATCTTCTATTAAAACCAATGGAGTAAATGTGTAGAAGACATAAGATAAAATTATTTTTAATATCAGTATATTGGCATCTGCAATAAAATAATACATATATAATATCAAACACTAATTAATGGGATCTAATTTAAGAGTTTTATTAATAATTAACTAGATAGATCTAAGCGAATAATTACAGATTATGACTGATATCAAACTATCAATGATTATTCCCAATAAGCAAAATAAATCGTTTTGTTTTGTTCCTACACTGGGAATTTTTTTAACAAAAGGAAAACTATTTATTATTTGGGAAACTAACTAAGAATAATAATACATATCGATCAAAAACTTGTTAAAACTAACTAAAAATAACCATAAACACTGACGAAAATACAAAAAATGAAGTATGATTTATCATTCACATTTATCATGCGTAACCCATCTCTCTCTGACATTCATATTCATTAACTTCATAAAACAGATTTTTACTAATATAAATGATCTTTCATTGTGTTTACTGAAACATTTAAACCTGAGTTAAAAACAAAGGTGTGGCTACTCGTGAGTAATAAATACCTTAATCTTTCTTGTTCTGCTAATTATATTGGAAAAATCATAAGTGTAATCATTAATTTTACGATTACATATGTGTTAAATTGAATGTTTAACTTAAAGATTTTGGCAATTGTAAATTTATCCAATACCTGAAAATAATTTATTTTTTTGAAATTTATATTGTTCAATCAATAAAAATAAATGCAAGCTTTGATACAATTGGAACATTTGCATTTGATTCCACCATTTGCGATTTAGATAACTTTTTCAAGCATTTGTGAATACATTAACACAAACATTATATGTCGAAATAAAGCAACAGCATCTGATATACTGCATGGTTATTTTGTATCTACCATGGAAAGAAACATGTCATATATTTGGTTGCCTAAAGCTTTCTCAAACAGGAAATTCTCAATTTAAAGTTGATAAACACTCCTTTAAAGTTATCTAAAGAAACTTTTTTTTTTCCTCTCCTGCCAAAGAATCTCCATTTGTAAACTTTCAGATTATCTAACATATCATTGAAGTCGTGGAAAAGGTTTTGCAGGGAAATTGGTCTAACGTGAAGATCCTCATTCTGCTCCAGTGCATTCAAATGAAAAGTAATGTGAAAAAAACCATTCCATTCGGATTGGTTTATGGAAGCATAACTTTAAAGTTTATTCTAAAATGCACTTTAGATATATTTAAAACCATACAGTGAAGTAATAATTTAATGGAGTAAAGGCTTTCCCCATTCTGTGCATAAAATAAGTTACATAAAAAAGTTATATGTAAATTATTGCAAATAGAAGTTTAAACCCGAAAGAGGATAAGTGCATATACGTATGCATATATGTGTGCGTGTGTATTATGTATACAGATAGTACGTTATGGTATCTAGGGGGTTTTAGTGGTGTCCACGGGTTACTAATAAATGCAAAAAAAGTTGCTAAACATAAAACTGCTATTTAATTACTTTAAGATACATTTAAAATATGTACAAATACACTAGAACTCTATATAACAATATAGAGGTTATTTAACATACATTATAAAGAGAGACCACACCCAGAACTGTAGCTCAGTTCATCGACCACACCGACCGAACTCTTCCGTTACTACTCGTTTCTTTCTCTCTCTAATCTATTTTACATACAAAAAAAAAACAACAAAAAAAAAAAACATAAAAAACGCTTACGCGAGGGGGGTAACTTCAAGTGGTTAAAAATTCAAAGAATAAATATTTTATTCAGAGATATGGGTATTTTTTGTTCTATTAATGTACATCTACCAGTAACCAAATCAATTGCAAAAATTTAGTATCACATTTGCAAATACAGGGGGTATTTTTAATTTGACACTTTTCATAGCCATCTGTAGTTCAATTAAACAAAAAAAAGTGGCATTAAACTTGGTACGGAAACAAACTATGGCATGGAAAGTGGGGATCCGTGGAAGAAAAATATTTCCAAAAATGACTGGTAGGGAAATTTATGGTGCAATGGTTCCCTGCGATACATAGACAGTTACAACTACCACATTTGTTATCACTTTTTCTGACACATATTTACGTCCACTGCT
>BMAV01007143.1:146347-196624 GCA_019973955.1 Trichonephila inaurata madagascariensis
TATATATGACAAATCCATGGGGTTACTGGTAATTATTAAACTTGTCCTTAGCTTAGCATTGTTAAATTAATTATAAAATAGATTGTGCAGTACTGATACATCTATAAGTGAATTATAGTTTAAATGAGTATTTCATTTTTTATTATGTCAAAATGTATTTGTTTATTTTTAATAAGTTCATAACTTGTTAAATAATCTTTTATTTTCGACTTTTCAATATGCTCGTGCCCCCCTCGTAGGATTATCACGCCCCCTAGAGGGCGCGCCCCACAGTTTGAGAAACACTGTATTAATCTCCTTATTTTTCTTTTTATAAATCTCATGATGTACTTGAGAATAATTAGTATAATTTTCTACGAACAGTTAAATGAGGAAAAAGTAATCCTTCTCAGTTTTTGTGTTTTTAGTACAGGACCATCAAAAAAGATATCCCTGAATTTGATTTAAGGCTTCTGAGATCATAATACAGATAAATAATTTATTTTTACACTGTTGTATTTTAAAAGTCTCCGAGGTTTAGTCCTGGTCCTCGGCAAACATACAAGCATTATTCGATATCCTTCCAGTTGCGCACTATCACGCCATAGATTAAAATCACTATCGCTCCATAAATCTCTCTTAATTGGTGAAGATATAAAATTTCTTTGGCATATAAACGACGTTTTGGAGGTAAATCAAAAACAAAAATGCCACACAGGAGTAAAACAAAGGCTCTTAGGTGGCTGTAACAAAAAAAAAACATTCCTACAAGTCACCCAAACAGGAATCCTTTATTTAGAACTGTTTGTACCTTTCCTTCTTGCTGAAAAACAAATAACTCTTGTTTTCTCTCTCAATCTCCTCAGTTTGAGGAAACACGTACCCCTGCTGCATGTTCAAGTAAATCTCCCTCGTGATGGCTTTTTGTTGAAACAAGAAAGGACCTATAATAAGATTGGATGAAAGCCCACATCATACCATTATCATATTAGAATCACAGGCGTATAGTCTGTATGTCTATTATTATTATTTTAATCTTGCCGAAAAGTATGTATCGAAATGTATTATGTATGTACATTGGTGTGCGAAACCAGCAACTTTTCAGTTTGAGCGGTAATTTCGAAAAAACCAACTGGGGGACATAAAGCTGAAACTACAGAGGTACAGTGTGGTGCTTAAAGGTTGATGAAAGTTCAGTAGTCAAAAATTGAAATTACACATACGTTTTAGAATAAAGCATTATTGATAGAATTGCGTTTGTAGAAAACAATATCTGGCTATGAACAACGCAAAGTCCTTTAGTAAAGGATATATCGTAATATTACCGGACAATAATAAGCTTTTTCTGTCATCATCAAATACGTATGAGTCAGTCCTTCGGTTGGAACATTATACTCCTCTCAGTTGTTCTTTATTCCAAGAGAGTGCCAATGATTTAGGCTTTACTACAAGACTTTCTTCAGAAAATATTAGTGAAGGAAAGTTAATATAGAAGCGACTAATAAATATTTTTCAAAAAACAGAATTCAAACATTTATTAGCATGGATTTTATTTACTGTGGAGTAAATTAAAATGTGAGTGTATTTCTAAATTCACATCTCAAAATCTATTGTTAGTTCCTAAACTTTAACTGGGCATTAATTATGTAATAAACGTGAGAGAGAGAGGGGAAAGTATGTGGAAACTTATTTTTATGATTTGCTACATATCAGGTGAGATGTATTCGAAAAATGTCCACCAAATATTTCGATTTTGATAAACAAAAACGGATATTCATACAAGTACTGATTTTCATTTTATCAGACAATATCTTCAAAACTAAAATACTTTAAATAAAAAAAGGAATTTTTTTTTAACAATTTTGCTAGAACATACGAAATCTTTTTCTTTCTAGAAATGCATTTATATGCTACAATCAATCAAAATAAAATTACACAAGTATTTAATACAAGGTAATATTTATACCGAACAATTAAAAGAGTAAATTTTTAATGCAATTTACAGTAAATTTGAATTTTGTTTAAAACAATTAAACATTTGTAAAGTCACATATAAGTGAAATTGAATGTATTGAATAATTTGAATATTTGTATAATTATTTTTGTAATTATTCAAAATTTGTAAGTAAAGATTTTTTTTAAAAACACACAATTGCTTATTAATAAAAGACGATTTATATATAATTGTAAGCTAACGTAAGCATAAACTTTTAAGAAATACATTAGTATTGTAAACTTTCTTTGCCAATACCTTCAAAAAATTCATATATAGTAGGAACCGTCTGTCTCTCAATAGTAATACGCTATATTTTTATGGACAACAATCATTATTCTATAGTTCATAACTTAGATAAAAATCATTTTAGAATGATTTTCAGCATTTGATCTAAAAACATTACATTTATATATGTTTTAACAATTAAAATTTAAAAGTACAACAAAAGTGTCTGAACCAATTCGTACATTAGACGTACCGCAGAGGAAGTAAATGAATAAAGTTGCAGTGCAGTATATATATACATACACCCGTTTAAATTGTTAAACTGTGATTCATTTAGGAAAAATCTGGTTGTACAGTTTTAACAAAGGATTTTACAAGTAACACACAAATAGAATGATTCGTTTGAATATTTTTTGTTGCAAAGAAAATATTTTTTAAATGTAGCAGATAGCACAAGTGTACATCTGAAAATTTAAGCCGCACTTCTGTGTACATGACGGAAAACAAGAACACTTTAATCATCTTCAGCAAAGATGTAAGCCGGAAAAAAATTTAACAAGTCTTCAGTTATTGCTTTAGATTTTTAAATTTAAAAAAAAATTAAAATTAATTAAGTAGCCTAATCTACTCATTTGACAGTACTTTCTTTCAATATTTTACACAGTACATTTTAATTATACCTTCCTTAACATTGAATTTCCCTTCTTTCACATCATTTTTTCTCTTAACATTGTTTTTTTTTTATTCACGAAAAAGGAATTACATCGTTGTTTGCTTTTTAAGTTTCTCGAGAAGATAAAAGAGATATGAAGTAATTTATTTTTTCAAAAAAAAAAACGTTTTTCATTTACTGGAACGTGAATGTACAGTATTTTTTTTTTAATGAACCAATATGAACGCTGGTCTTTTCCTATTTACCAGCTATCCTGTTTCTATTTTTTTGGATGAAAGCACCAAGCTTAAAGATCTTTAAAGCTTTTAAAGATGTTGGTTCCCCGTCTGCATTTGCTCAAAGTCTGACTGAATCTAAGGAATCTATAGCAGCGTATACATTTTTATTTGGATTAGAAGAGTACAAAATATTTTAATTTAACCTATCTGCTCAAAAATACATAATAAAATAAGTCTATTACAGTACATATATAATAAAATAGCATATCCTACATAAACGGAGTTGCATTTATTTCCATTGTGTAGTAATACTGATTTAGATTCACCTTAGAAACATAAATTAAATGTCTTCATTCCAATATATTATGAAACTTTACCTACTAATTTTACTCTGAAGGTCGAATTCATCTAATGAGCTTATACTAACTGATCCAACCGGAGACACATGGAAAACACAATACAAAAAAAAATGTACAAACAAGAAAATGCAAGATTTTAAAGAAACCTGAGAAAAAAAGAGCAAATACAGGGAGACAAAATTGCGTCATTCCATTACAGATATATCGCAAAATAATAAAATAAAAATACTAACAAAAAGTATTATAAATCATATTGTTGTGGAAAACAGAATATAACTGGGCAGGAATTGTTTTCTGTCTAGTTCTTACAATATGAAGTTTGGCGGTGTGGGGTCAATGAAAATCATAAAGATGGGCATCCCCGGGAAAACCAAACAAATATTTCGGAGCGGAAAATAACTTGAACCTGTGTCGGTAGAGTTACGATTGGTAAGAAAAAATAAGTTACCAAGAAATCAGGAAGAGATCATAATCGAGGTTTATAATGAACAGCTTGATCCTTTGATCCGCTTTACAATAATTTCAGCAATGAATAAAGAAACAAGGATTAATACTTTGAAATAGTTATTCAGAAATGAGAGGAAAAACTGGAACAGTAAAGATCTCTCCCTCAAAATCAGCTTGAGTGTGAATTACATTTAGGTCTGTGAAGTCTTTAAAAGAGCTACTATTGTGATCTTTAACCCGTTAACTCTGGTTTTACTGTACATCGTATGGACCACCACAACAGCTGACCACAAACAGTTTGACCGGTTACTGTACATGTACTGATATTTTCTTCATTCTATCTTTGATTTTCTCATACATTTTTAATTCTTACAAAGAGAGATATTATTGCTAGTGTTTTAAGGTATCCGACTAAGTTCGGAACCGTGATTTTAAAAAAGCACATAAATGGATAATTTTCATGATATTTAGTGTCACTTAGATTAGAATACATGTATAAAATTGTTTTAAGGACATTTTGACAAAGCAAATTATTTAAATATAATATCTCTGCAAAAAATTAACTAACCTTTTGTGAAAAGTGCTTCTATTATAATACTATTTTGCCTGTATATAGCTCAGACCTCTGTACAGATCTTCAAATATGTTTTTTTTTTTTTTTTTTTTTTTTGAAAAATTCACATTATTTTTAGAGTTACAACCCTTTGAAACAATTATCGGCGTTGTTTTCTTAAAATTTCTCCCCTCTGTTGTCGTAAGACATAGATAAACCCTCTTCTAAGTTATATGTTTCAAAACTTCGAGTTGAGCCTCTGTACAGAGGTCTGAGCTATACACAGGCAAAATATTATTATAATAGAAGCATTTTTCGGAAAAGGAGAATATTTTGAAAATTTGTTATTCTATGCTCATTTTTTGTCAAAATATTGTATTTAAATAATTGTTTTACTGTAATACTATTCTTAAAACAATTTTATATACATTTCCTAATCTAAGTGACACTAAATATCATAAATATTATCCATTTACACGCTTTAGTAAGATCTCGGTTTCGAACGTAGTCGGATACCTTATAAAAATGTAGTTTGTCTAAGATTCTTAAATACTCCTCATCTGGGGTTTTCTTTGTGGTGAAAACGGAATTTTTTCATTGAAGAATGGATTTTAAATTCGTGAAAATATACGGTAAAAAACAGGGATTTACCAGATAATGTGCAATTTGTTTCTTGAGAGCAAATGAAAATGGAAAGATTATCCGAAAAAAACAATTTTATATCTAGCCCCATTGCAATGCAAGACTTTATATTACAAAATGCTTCAAACTATAAAAACATATACATATGCACACACACACAAAATCCTCAGCCATTTGAAAGAGTGGAAAAAGTATGAAGTTTTTGTAAGCATGAGAGAAATTCTTTTAAGATATATGATACTTAGAATGTCTTTGCAAATGATATTTCATCATACTGTTCAAAAACTTATCAAGTTGCTACGAGGAATTGATATGGGAATATAAACTTCAACACAATAAAAACTTTTCACTCCTGAAACCGTGATCCCAGAAAGTATGTTATCTAATGATACTCCGAGACTTTCCCTGATAGGATGCAATCCATGTTTCTTTCACTCTAAAAATTACAAGATGATATGCATTCGTCGTCAACAAGTTAACGTGTTGCATGTGTTACGTACGCGAAGCATGTCTTTATGAAGCATAGATCACATCGAAGAATTGATATTGGAAAAATTAACATGTTTCTGCCTTAAAAAAAAATTATTATTGATGTTAGAGTCCTGAAAAAACAACAATCATTTTAGTTAGTATCTAAGTTACCTTTAGATTGTTGGTATGGTGAAAGGCATCAAAGTTTTCTTCTCTTTAATATATTGTCTAAGTTCCATAAAACAACCTAGACAACAAATAATGGTTATCATCATCTAACTTATTTCCTAATTTCTCATCCAAAATAATATAAATAACAAGTTTTAATTAAAAGAGTAAAATGCTTCTGCGTAAATTGCTCATTAATTTTTCATAAATCTACCAAAAACTATCAGGAGAATTAGCATATTACTAAATATTTTAAATGTTGCGTTTGTCAGTTTATCAAATACTTCAAATAAGCGATAAAATCCTTATATCGTTATCATATCTGATGAAACTTATCCTAGTAGAGATTAAATGCATTAACCAACAATCTCTTGATGAAATATTTGCCTTAAAGTGTTGATTCATTGGGAGAGGTGTGTTTTAATTTCCGAATCCAAACGTCTTGCACTCTAATCATTGTAACTGTAACATCAACAGCAATTCAATTATAAAACCATTTTAAACAATTTAAGTATTTCTATTTAATTTTGATGTGTGGTAAACCTAACCCGTGTTTATACAAGAACCACTTAAAAATTAGCCGCAATCTTGTAGATACTACTAACTTTAGGAAAGCAGTAAGGTAACATTATGTGGTTTATTTAAATGCAAATATCTCAGAATTGAGAAATTTCTTATTTTACGAATAATTTCTAAATTCACAAATATATAGTTACATATCAATTTGTTAAAATTTCACAAGAAGAGGATTTACAGTTTATTTCAATAGAAATAATACTTCCTTGTTTAACAAGTAGAGCTTCAAATAATACAGATTAACTTAAAATGTTCAATATTTCCTCACTTTATGGTTGCGTTTTCATAGGGGCTACATTTTCCTGAAGAGAAATGTAAAATTTCAAATGTTTTCAAATATTTTTCGAACCAAATTTTATCCTTATCTATTAATCCGAACTTAGAAACGGTACTTTTTCCTTCAGTATTTCACATTATTTAATTAATGGCTTTAAATGTTCTAGATTATTTTACTGAATGTCTAAAGCTGATGATATAATTTCAACATACTAAATTAATTAGAAAAAGTGGCAGAAAAACATCCCATTTATTTTAATACACAACTTTCTAAAAGGATTTTAATACTTGTCGATTTGGCCACTTACATTAAATATTATTTAATTCTAAATGAAATTGGATTTTATATAATACATAAAATTCAATATCTCTTTGATCTGTACTAAATTGATCCTTGCCACATATTGAGATACATTTTGTTAAATGAATTAAAATATCTTTCTAAATATTGAATTATAAAAAAGGATAAACCTTATTTATTTTGCCTTTCTTCGAGGTATATTTTGAAAGTTTTGTACAACGAAAGGAACTACAATTTGACTTTTTTAATTCTTATATTAGAAGTATATATAAAACAAATAAAAGTATAATATGTGTATTTTTTTACTTTAAAAATGAAATACGCATTATTGTTAACAACCATCAAATGTTTGCAAAATTTTAATGTTAACTTACGAATAGAGTTGATGCACTTTATGTACATACTATACACATTATTAGTCTATTTAATTTTCGATATTTGGATAAGAAACTATTTTTAAAACAAGTACAATGAAAGGGTGTATTTTAAAGGGCAATGTTTGAAAGAGCGACACTTTCCTTATATTGAAACATCTGCAGTTATATTGTAATTACATATACTTGCTTTTCCAATCCTTTATTATGTGGGAATGTGTAACCAAATTATATTTAAAGTAAAATGACAAATAAGGTCAAACATTACTTTTAGTTATACCACAATTTTTTTTTTTTTGAATATATTATTAAAATGAAAACACGTAACAGTTGCATATTTCATTTATAAATGAAACTGAACTGCACACACACAGGTTTGTTTTTCGTCACTACTACTAATGTATATAGAGATGCATAAATGTTTGTCATTATTACTAATGCATGTTAAGATATGCATTTCTATTCTGTATTTAATTTATTCAGTGAAGCAAACTTTAAAGTATTCGTTTTCAAGAAACTGCAATCTGTGAATGTGAACACGTATACTTATACTAAATCCGTAGAGAAAGGAAAATAATAATGATATGCTTTTATTCATTTCTTTTCTTACCGCCTTAAAAAGCATTTTTATTAAAATTCTTCAAACGGAATTTTTGTGAAAGGCTAAGGTCTAACTAAAAGTGACTACCAAGTTAGGTTTACATAAAAAAAAAATTCCAATCAAATTAGCATAGCTATTTGTTCACAAGAATGATTATTGCAAATCTAAACTCAAATTTATCTTGCTTAGTCAATGTGTATCCCTTCTTCCTTTAAAAAAGACATAAATATTTTCAAAAGATATATTTATTTATGAGGTGCTGGCAATATAAATATTTGAAATAAAATATTGTAAATTATTTTCCCTTTAAAATTTCAAATTTAAATGTTTAAATTTCAAAATAAAATAGATTTACAAAATAAATAGTTTGAAATCACAGTATAAATGTAATAAAATATTAGTAAAATCTCTAGATTATACACAGTTAGAAAGAAATATAATTGATATTTAAATTTTTCAATTAACGGAAAGTCTACAGATTTTTTTTTAAAAAATCAAGGATTATATATTTTGAAAAATAACCATCAAGATCAAGCAGTTTTATTTTTCGGAATTTATCTAGTAATTTCCATAAATGGATAAGTTAATTAAAAATTTATCAATTTATGGAAAAAAAATTGAAGTAAAAATAAATTTTGAGAAAACCTTATTATAAGAACTTCTAAAATGTATTCTAATAAAAAAAATTCTGAAATTTTTAAATTTTTGTTCAAAAATCAAAAAATGAATAATATTAGATTAGCGATTTACTTACTGGAATGTGTTAAAGAAAAAAAATTACATGTTATATATCACAAACGTAAATAACACATAATCAAACATGCACACAGAGATGTTGGTAACATTCTGGATATCAACAAATTACAGTTTATCTTTCGTTTAAAATGAAATTAAATAAATTTTTCCTTTTCAGATACAAGTCTGTTTGCAATATACAAAATAATTAACAAAAATACTAAGATATTTAAGTTATTGTTGTCTTTTAGATTTTTAGAATTAGAGTATAATAAATATATTTGTGAACTTACCCTAATGATGAATCTTATTTCCATTGATAATAATTAGTCACAAAACCGCTCAAAGTAACATAAATAAATTTGCATAATTGCATCTGCAGTGAAAAAGTAATCAATATGCATTCTTTTAATGCGATTCATGTGGTAGAACAGATCAGAAATTAAAGATCATTGGTGAGTGCAGGTAGTTCTTTTGCAGAAAATCTGAAATATGAAGAATAAATTAATGAATACGAAGTTGTGAATATGATCAGGATGCATCTTTCAGAGGGTTTTGACAGACGGAAAGGCTATCAGAAAACTGAAAAAGCAAGATAAATTGAAAATATTGCCGAAAAATATTCAAAACAGCCCACACTTTGCTTTCTTGTCTGCGTATGGTAATTCAAACAAGTAAAATATGCAACAAATGAAAATTACGATACTTTTCTTTTAATACAAGGACTACGGACTAGATCCTTCCCACTCCAGTTTGCCAAATAAAAATTAAAATGCTACCATAGGTATTTAAATATCGCAAAATAGTGTTTCAGGATGTTTGCGACAAACAGAATCATACCTACGAAGATTTGCTGTACGTATCCTAGTAACAAGAAAGCAGCGGTGAGTGTACCCGTTTGTACAACATCGAAAATGGACTGAGAATGATTGGACATGAGTACTCTTCTCAGATGCGAATAAGTCGGTGTGATTGTTGATGGTTATCTGGTGTGAGAATATTCCTACATATTGGCATACAAAAATCCAAAAAATATATAAAAAAACACATCGATATTAGTTTTTAGGGTAATGACATGTGCAAGCACCATGGAAAATGGCTTTATGCCACATGTTATATTAACTGAGCCTTTGAATACTCATTCAGATTTATTAATGAAATTTTGTAACCTCAAATTCAGTTTTTGCATGTCTTTTAAATAATACATTTAACTGTACGGATGAAGACACTACATGCTATTGGCACTGATTAGGTAGCAACTTTATACAATGTTACATCTGACTATCGCATTTCTGTAGATTAAATCTGACTAAAATTGTTTATAATTCTTAAGGTAATGTCTGTGTACTCAACTTCAGCCTCTAACCTACTAGGATACCACCCTCTTTTGTACATTGAAAAAGTAACTGAAAAACTTACTTCAAAGGTTGAAGATTAATTTATATTAACTGTATGATCTTCCGTGTCGACAATTGCATCGAACCTTGCAAGAGAATGTTTAATGTTAAGGTATCCGACTACGTTCGAAACCGTGATTTTGCAAAAGCGTGTAAATGGATAATATTTATGATATTTATCATAACTTAGATTAGACAATGTATATAAAATTGGGTTAAGAATAGTATTACAATAAAAAATTATTTAAGTACAATATTTTGACAAAAAATTAACTTAGAATAACCTTTTTTCCAAGTGTTCTCCTTTTGTAAATAATGCTTCTATTGTATTAATATTTTGCCTGTATATAGCTCAGATCTCTGTACAGAGGCTCAACTAGAATTTTTGAAACGAATAACTTGGAAGTCGGTTTATCCATGTTTTACGACAACAGAAAGGAGAAATTTTAAGAAAATACGCCGCTAATTATTTCAAATGGTTGTAACTCTGAAAATAATGTGAATTTTTCAAAAATCATAGTTGAGCCTCTGAACAGAGGTCTGAGCTATATACAGGCAAAATATTAATACAATAGAAGCATTTTTTACAAAAGGAGAACATTTGGAAAAAGGTTGTTCAAAGTTAATTTTTTATCAAAATATTGTATTTAAATAATTTTTTTTGTCATAATGTCCTTAAAACAATTTTATACATGTATTCTAATCTAAGTGACACTAAATATCATGAAAATCTTTCATTTATACGCTTTTTAAAATCATGGTTCCGAACGTAGTCGGATACCTTAAGTATCACAGGAGTTATTATGATGAGCTATTTGCATTATTTTTACGGCTTTGCATTTGAATTCAAATCTTCATGTTTCACCAAAAAAATACACTTTCTGTACTTCCAAAATTATTTGGTTGTTTATTAACATTGCCATTTGAATCTACTTATAAACTAATGACAATTTCAGAAACGTATCTCATAATTTTGATTCCACATCATCATAAGGACTTTTAGTCTTCATAGATTTAAAGCACATCAGGTCTTTTACACGGAAAGTCTTGAATGGTACTGGAGTCCAACCCATGATTTAACGGATCAACATCAGCTACCAGCTCCTGATTAAAATCCCACCCGTACCGAGACTGAGGGCAAAGTATCAAAGATGAAACAGGAAATATTTAAATATTTTTTCCAGTTCCAGTTTGTGAGTGTTCAAAAGCAAGGGTATACCATGTCTGACCTAGATTAATCCCCAAAGAACCTTAGGTTTTGTCCACCCGTAATTTAACTCAACTGTAAACTTTTTTTGACATTTTTACGATATTTTACACTTAAACTTTTAATAATTCAATCCGATTTAGTATTTCATGTTAGTTAAGCACAATGCCAAGAAAACATTTCTTACATTCCTTAAATTCAAATATTTATTTAATTGACTTAACTATGCTTCTTGTGCTGATACTAAATGTATAATTTCTATCAGAAGCTTTGATTCATTTACAATGATTTTAAAAATAATGTAGAATAAGATGCATATGAAGAATATAAACAGATTTATGTCAGAGGTTATTTATTGATTAAAACTAATGGCATTTAATGTTTTTTTACACTTATGATTAATGCTCTAAATGTAACATTATACGATAACTGTAACTGAATATTCAGAACTAATCATTTAAAGGTATAAATATTCAAACAAGGAAGAAGTATCAAATACGAGCGGAGAAAACTAAAACTAACTAATCATTTCTAAAATAAATTATTCCACAGGAAATGAGAAATCCAATAGTTTGCTAAACTTCGATGTTTCCGCGTATTTAAAGCAATATGTCTATGTCAATTTTTAAAAAGCAGCCTGAAATATTTTACAGGAAATAACAAAAAAGATAACATTTTCCTGGACACCGTATTTCTTCTTGATTCATTTTTAGTATTTTATTTGTTACTTTTAGGCTATAATACTAATAATTATACTGTCATATCTCTTGGAATAGTTTTGTCAATATTGTGGTTAACAAAGTGTCAAATTCTTTTAGTTTGTAATACTACAAAATAATCAAGTTACTGAGTTACGTATTAATATTAAGTCTAACCAGTTTTTTGTCTTACACCACAAATCCGTTTCAAATTCCTTCATTTGTCCAATTTTTCCTTCCTCAATGAATCTCGAAAATAAGTACATCTTTATACTGCCGTATTGTGTCATATCCTGGCATATGTCTGCCCTGTTTAGGGATAAGCAGCAAATAGTAATATTTATATTTCAAATGTAAACCAAAACTCTACTATCAGAATGATAATTTTAGCTAGTAAATTATAATTTTAGCTAGCCAACTTTTAAAAATCATACCCACGCTGAAGCTATTAAACTTTTTAATTAGTCTACTTAATACACAGAAAATGTCAATATATTAAATATCAATAACTATATTCCTTTCGACAATATCAATTGATTAAGAAGAATCCTCCTTGATTCATATAATCCTCCATAATATCTTTTTACGACTTCCTTCTAGGCTGCAGGATGTGTTCCACACCAGCTTAATTCCCCTTTCTACTTCGAAGGTCTGTTTTACGCTGTAAGTCTTGAGGAGGGTGACACCTCAAGAAAATGCGTATTTATTTCGTAATTCTCATTTTTATTCTACTTTTAACTTAATGCTGCACACGCAGGCAATTTCCCCTCAGTCATTGTCTTTATTAAATTCAGAGCAGTGATCTCAGAGCCAATTCATTCTCACTGCTATTACTACAAGTTTTCTCGACTGTTTCATAGACTACTTCTGGTCTTCACTCACAACTGCATTGCTCCTCCTCCTTACCATTAATCGCATCACTGCAACAGCCTATCAGAAGGACTCACTTAGCCACAAGGATAGGCCATTAAAATCAGGCTGACACTTCAACTCATAGGATACTAGATTAGGGATCGTTTCGCGATCCAAAATCTCGATTGCAAAGTCCAAGTTCCATTCTTTCACAGGCCTGTCCCAATATAATTTTTTACTCATGACTGCATATAAAAAAGACATTAAATGTTAAACAAGACATTGTATTTTCATATATCACATCAAAACTTTATACAAAAAAAAAAAATCAAGAAATGTAATCGGGTTTAGAGAAAGAAATTTAATCAATGAAACACAACTGTTTACCAAATAAATAAATTAAAATGAGTAAAATGCACTATTTGAATGGAAATGGGTGCATGTAATATTTAAATATCCTGATTTAACTATTAAGACTTCTGAAAATAGATATATAAACATGTGAATGAGCTCTTATTATTAAACAAATTATCTTTCAAAGAATCAGATCTTGGTATCATAGACCTTAAGATGATCAGAGAAAGCTAATTAATAGATTATGTGCTTCTCTTCTTCAGTAAAGGTGGCGTTTCTCAAACTATGGGGCGCACCCCCCTAGGGGGCGTAATAACCCTACAAGAGGGGCGCGAGTATATCGAAAAGTCGAAAACAAATATTATTTTAAAAATTATTAATTTACTAAAAAGAAGCAAACAAAAATACATTCCGATATAATACAAAATAAAATACACATTTACACTGATATAATACACTTATAAATGTATCACTACTGCACAATGTATTTCGCAATTAATTTAACAATACTAAGTCAAGAACCAGTTTAATAATTATCAGTAACCTATGGGCACGTCAAGAAATTATATACAAATTTAATACTAGATAATTTGTACGGTTTATAATTAAAGTTGTATTGTAGATTTACATCAAAGTATATTATTATTGAATTCAATACATTATTATTGTACGTTAGGGGGCGCGATGAAAATTATGATTGAAAATTGGGTCACGAGTATAGAAAGTTTGAGAATCACTGAGTAAAGGTATTGAAAATGTGTTCCTAAATATTTATAATAATTATATTATATAGTAGCCTTCATGACAAATCTTAATTTCATCTGCTCATTTCAAAATAAGCATAAGTATTTTTTTTTTATATTTCAGAAGTATAAAGTCAGGAATATGGAAAAAATATGAAAAAACTAATATGCAAAATTTTTAAAGAAAAAAGATAACTCTGGTGAATTATTATGTCCAATGTTATTGATCCCGATAATCAGATAATTTAAGAAAAATTCTAATGAACATTATGGCATGTTCTCTCTTTTTTCACCTTTCCTTTTTTATCATCTTTAAAAATACATTTATAAAGCACAAAGCTTAACAAAGAATTAAGTACCGCATTCTTTTGTTAAAATGTCATATATGGGGAGACAACTTACTTAAAAAGACCGAAAAGCAATAGTTTTGTCTACGAATATCATTTTTTTTTTTTGGAAATAAACCTCTACGAGCTAAAACAATCTATATTCTTTCATATAAATTGTCATTTTGCCCTTCGTAAGCAGAAGTCTGTGAGGGAAAAAAATAAATATATTTACACAACGCAATGATTTAAGTAACAAAAATACCATAAATATCCTAGAAAAATGTGCAACCCTTTGAATTGTGGCTTATTCAATGGAGTAATACTCATAAAAAGGCAGAATTTATAGATAGATATATCGATCACAGAATTTCTCAGATACAAGTGATAAATACTGATTTTATAATATGGGAAAAATCAAATGTTGACTCATAACTCACATTTCTTCTTTTAGGGATTATATACGGTTTGACAATTTTGATAAAATTGTCATCCATATCATTTTTTTTTTCTTAAAATAATTGTTATTCAACAAGGGCTGAAGAAATAGAACTTACCTATATTTAGATAAATTGCTAATTATATATTTTTTTACACAAATTGTCTTAAGTTGTAAGTAAAGGAATAAGATAAGTAAATAAGTTGACTGATACAGAAATTTAAAAAAAATAAATAAATAAAAATATCCATTCAAACTGAAATGAAGACACAATGACCTTCTCAAAATGGGAATTCTTATTGGAGGTTGATGTATATTTAGTACGTGTTATGCATGCTCTGTATGCAGTGAATTTGAACTCAGATACATTCCATTGAATAATATTTGAATTCAGATATATCAGAAGCTAAAATATATATGTTTTTCTACACAGTATCAAAAGTACTTATACTCGTTGACCAATTTGCTTAATATAACCTTAATAAAGTAGAAGAATGATGTCTGTCTAAAAAGTTTCCAACTAAGAAAAATATGCACGTCTCAACGTTAGGACAGTAATCTCCGTTAATGATATAGTCCTCCTGAATCTCCATACATTTAACCCACCGATCCACCAATTTTTGAAATGGTGTTCATTTTTACCATCATTTTCTGCATTTTTTATCATTCCCAAATTATTATTCTTTCAATGACATATACAACTTTAACCACAAGGATGTAAGTCTTGTGGATAGGGCAGTGTTTCTCTACAAGGGGCGTACGAGCATATTGAAAAGTCGAAAACAAAAGATTATTCAAAAAATTATTAATTTACTGAAAGTAAGCAAGCAAATACATTCTAACGTAATAAAAAATAAAATACTCATTTACACTATAATGCACTTAAACATGTATCAGTACTGCACAATCCATTTTATAATTAACTTAACAATACTAAGTTAAAGACAAGTTCAATAATTACCACTGACCCTATGGATTTGTCATACATAAAATTATATGCCAACATTAACACTTATTTTATAATCTTACAGTTTATAATAAATCCCTTAAATGCCGATTAAAAATTACGCTATTCGCTCCCCAATGCCACCGTTTAGCACATAGGTAAGAGCACGTGGTGTATTGAGGAGTGGGTGGGTGGTAGAGAGAGAAAAAAGGAGAGAGAGAGAGTAAATAAAATAAAATCCACTGAAATAAGTGAATCCTTCGCAAACACTGTCAAGGTCATTCTATTGCTTTCCAAAGCCTTTGGAATAATTTTATGGATAGCAGTTCACAAAAAATATATAACTTTAGAAAGACATATATATATACGTCTGGGGTCAATTAACACAATGGATGAAAGAGACATTAAAAAACGTTGAAGGGACTTAAGAGGTTAAACCCGTATTGTAGGTTTAGCCTCAAAGTATAATATTATGGAATTTAATACATAGTTATTATATGGAGGGGGCGCGATGCAAACTATGTTTGAATAGTGGATCTCAAACATTGAAAGTTTGAAAAACTCTGGGATAGGGAGGTTGGAAAACAACCAGAATTCCCTACTTCACAGGAGACAAAATTCTATCTGTTTTTCCAACAGCAACTTGAGCACAAATTATGTAGCCACTGTGGGTGCGTGCAAATCCTCACACAAAATTCCATCTAAGGAATCCATCTTTAATGGTTCTAACCTCCTGGGAAATTTTTCTTTTGATCGAACGATAATCTTTACCAAATTCTTCACCATTTCGACACGTTAAATTACACGCTCTTTGTGATCTTTCAGATTGCTGGTTCCTCTCTTCATATAAGTTCAACCATTTTTTAATCGGTTTCAACGCTATCTTCCTTTCATAGATTAGTCTTCAATCTTCTTCTGAACCTTACGAATTGTTCTTCGTTGACAATCAGAAAGTTTTTGACGAAGTATCATGCAATATTAGTGCTTTATTCATTTATTCGTCTTGAGAGAAAGTAAAAATTCGACAAACACTTGTACAAGGGGTGATCAAATGAAAAGGTACGAAACGACACGGTGGGTACAAATGTAGATTTTATTCAAAATATACACCATAGGCCTGAGCACAACTATCCCACTGATGGACAAGCCGCAGGATTCGTTGTTCCCAGAATTCCTGCGGCTGTGTCGAGACCCAGTCCTTTACAGTGTCCTTGAGTACGTCGTCCGAGTTGAAGCGCTTTCCTTTCAGGTATTTCTTCAGTGGACCAAACACATGGAAATCGCAGGGCGACATGTCTGGACTGTAGGGCGTATGGTCCAAAGTCTCCCATTTGAACTTGTCCAGTTCCATTTGTGTGGCACTGGAGACGCGTGGAAGCGCATTATCATGGAGAAGAACCACACCCTCCGTGAGCAGTCCCAGTCTTTTGTTCTTGATGGACCTGCGCAAGCGTCGGAGTGTCTCACAGTACACATCGGAGTAAATGCTTTTTCTGTGCTCGAGGAATTCTACATGTAGCGGACCTTGAACGTCGAAAAAGACTGAGCAACACCTTGCCTGCTGACATCACGGCTCTGAGCTTTTTAGGGGCAGGTGACGACGCATTCTTCCACTGCATTCTGTCCCGCTTTGTCTCTGCCTCGTTGTGATGGCACTAGGTCTCATCACCTGTGACGATCCACTTCATGAAAGCGGGGTCTTCCTGATACTGAAACAGATGTTGCAGTCCCATACGCAATTTCTTTTGCTGGTCGGTGAGCTTCTTCGGAATCCAAGCAGCACACACCTTCCGAAACCGCAACCTGTCGTTAACAATTTTCCACACGGTTCCATAGCTGACATTCACCTTCAGCTCCAAACATTCGCAATGTGACACGCCGATCACTTCCCACAAGGTCGTCAACCTTGTCGATGAGATCACTCGTGATGACAGTGTTTGCCTGTCCTGGTCTCTGGTCATCACCCACACTCTCACGGCCTGCACGAAAACAGGCACTCTATTTTCTGACAGACTTGTCAGAGACACATTTCTCCGCATAAACGGTCACCATCCGCCGATGAATAGCAGCCGGTTTCTCACCTTCCGCTCTCAGAAATCGGATAACACTTCGCTGCTCCTCAATCGTCGAATTTTGCAACTCGAACGCCATCCTGTCCTCATACGGACTGCTGCATCATTTGGACGCCGCATTTTATTAGAGCCTTTGCTCTCTCCTGCGCATGCGAGCGACCGCGCATGATCCAATCCCAGTCAGAGCCTCCAATGGCATCCCGAGATGTCTCGCTACATTCTTCCATTGCGGAATACGCAAATATTTAACTGCTTCATTTTTATGTCGTTTCGTACGTTTTCATTTGATCACCCCTTGTAACAAAACCTCTCTCGATGATCAACAGGTAGCGACTGGCACACTAGAACTTTGAGAACAAATTGAAGCATAATCATTCAGCTTTCCCCACTGTGCAAAGTGGCAACAACCTAAAATTACTACTATATGGGGTAAAATGCAAATATTTATACAGTCTTGATATTATGTATCTTTAAATAAAATTTCTATGGATCAACATTCTTTGAATGACGTCTCTTCAATTAAGTGTATGTAAATTTAGATTACGAAAACTTTTTAATCTTGAAATAGTCTACCTGAAGTAAGATAACTGCACTTAAGGACTTGCAATACCAGACCCATAGTTATAGCTACATATTGTGATATATATAGACCCAGCTACATATTGTGTTCTGTGTTGACGATTTTTATTTAAGAAATTTGGAGAATTCAAAAAAAGAATTTGTTTAAGATATCCCTGGTTAATCCATGGTTAAAATAAGAGTTTCGTTATTGTATAAAGTCCGTTCTGTGTACAAAAATGCTGTGCATATTTTTAATATAAGTATGCATTGCACTACACTTCGTTGATACATAGTGGTGAGTAAAAATAAGAAATAATAATTAAGAAAACATCCATATTTGAACAAATACATGAAAACTTTTAGACAACTTGAAAATTTTAAAGCGTTAAATTTTGTATGGAATATTTTACTTCTGGAAGAGAATCCCTTTTACTTAAAAAAATCTTACATATTGATGTTATTACAATTTTGTACAATCAAAGTTTGTTTTACTTTATGATTGACAAGTTTTTTTTTTAGTGACATTGAGCAAACCACTATTTTTTCAATTGAAATATAATTATTTTATTATTATTATAAGTGATCGATTTCAATCACAAGGAACAATCGCTTCAAAGATGAACTTGAATCAAAAATCAACGAAAGAGTTTATTGCCAATTTTAAAAGTTCTTTCTGAACATCTCTTGTGCCTTTACAAACCTATAAATGTCAATAATTAGACCAAACTCTATTTTTTCAAACGAGTGGAATACATCTCCTCTTCTTTCTTAATTTGCTTTTTAAATCTCAAACATCATCACAGCTCAGCAGATGAACTGCACGTTATCTTTTGTTCTTGTCCTTTGAAACGAAAGCAATATTCCACCTGACTATTCTCAGAATCCTCCTCCTAGAACTACTAGGTGTCAGACTGAAAAGAATGAAATTATTACTATTTTCAAATAATAATATGTATTTTTATTTTATTTTGAAAAAAAAAAAAAGAGAGAAAATTGTACTTAAAAATTTTTGTAGCATACAAAAATGTCCCAAGAATTTACTTTTTAAATTAATTTTAAATTTTAATCTTTTTTTTAAAGTTACATATTCTTTTACCCTTTTTAAATCCATAGATATATGTCTCATATTAACACAAAAAACTAAAATATTTAAACATTAGTTTTTCATGGACTAATATATAATATAAAATAATTTAAGCATAAAATTTTTCAACAGGAAATTTTATTATGTCTATGAATTGTCATAGATCTCCCTGTTTTTGTATATACTGAAAAACTAAAATGATTTCTTAATTGGAAGTTTCTTAGATATGGTTACATAGTCTTCTCATGGGGGGGAGCAATTTAAAAGATGAAACCAATTTTGGTAATATTCCATAGATATTGTATTTCCTTCTTTATTTTCTTTGTAGTGCCTAAATAGGCATCTACAGCATTAGATACATCTGTTATCCCGAGTTAGAAATCCCAGCTTAGTATTGTTATTCTAGACAGATAGCAAGAAATGTTATATTATTGTTTCTTACATTGCTATATACTACGTATATCCTCCTAATTTTATTTAGTACATATATATATGCCATTCCATGGGAATAAAAGAAGGGGAAAGCAAAATAAAAAAATCGTCTGCGAAAGGGTGCATGACTGTCTTCTTAGTAATAAAAATCTGTATAGTACACAAAAAAGCCCTTGCTTATACACGGTTAATTTACTTTCCGTATACCGCAATGAATGCGAATATTCAGACAATGATAAATTTAATTTACAGCGGTATCTGCTACCCACTGGGAAAGTTTTTATTTGAAATCACTTTAAATTTTCCAGTTTTTCAGTCACTGAAGTAGCATATGTATATTTTAGAAAAGAAAGTGTTTGGAACTCTCTATGTAAAGAAATGTGTAGAAAAAACTATGTTTCATTTAATACTTTGTTTATCCATATTTTTAAGAAATACTTCAAGGAACAAAATTCTGATGATTTAAGTAGTAAAAAGAAAAATGATAACGATAGATAAAAAATTAGAAACATTTGCCTTAAAATCCGGCTTATAATACGCACTTTTAACACAAAAAATGAGATTGAAATTTAAAGGTGCGCCTTATAAGCCGGATATTAAAATAAGAGATTTAAGCATAAAAAAAAAGATGAGTATAGGAAAAAAAATTTAGACCTACATATATAGAAATACTGTTTTTTTAAGAAATGAGATTTCCTATGAACTTAAGGAGTTATAGTTCTGTTATAGTATACTGTTTTTTTTTTTTTTTTCTAAAGCTTGCAAAACATCAGGGCATTATGAATGCACATTTCAGGTTTCTTGGTAAAAAAAGGAGCGTTCTATGGCGAATATATCTAAAAATTAACAATTGTATCTTGACTGTATTAATACACGTTATACGTCGGATTTTACGGTATGTCTAAATACTTATATTATTTATTTATATCCCGGAAGAATATATTTCATTTTCTTGCAACTACGTGAATACCTTGTGCGATTTTCAAAAATATTTTAGCAATCCTTAACTATATTTCCTAACCTCTTTTTTAAATGTTCCTGTTAAAAACGTTTGACTTTAAAGAAGTGGTAGTATTTTAAAACGAACTTAATGTAATATAATTAGCACACATTTTAAAAATATCATTATTTATAATAATAAAAATAAGCAATCCGATGACCGACTTTTAAATTCACAAGTTGTGAAATATTTCATCACATAATGTCCTTTTAAAACATTTGTATACATGTATTCTAATCTAAGTGACACTAAATATCAGGAAAATTATCCATTTATGATATTTTTTAAAATCATGGTTCCGAACATAGTCATTTACCTTAATTGTAGTATAAATTCAGAAATGAGTACGAACAGTTGTATAATTTGTACAATAGAGGTTAATCCAATGTTAAATGAATATGTTGGTTTCATATAAAGAACAGATAAAAATAAAAATAAAAACTTGGACTTACTGCATTACTGAAAATATTATTTTGTACTCCATTTGGGGTAAAAGCTGTAAAATAAAAGAGTAAAACACTTTTATAAAAGTATTATAAATTTTTTTTATATATAAATTATAAGTTTCAATCTATCATTTATTTTGCATAAGATACTTTCAGATCTTATCCGTAAGAAAAAATTAAGTGGTTATACGTTTCTTCCTACCTAAAACTTACAATAATGTAATATTTTTTTTCATTTGGGTTGTGGAGAATCGTTAAAAATTATCTTCAATTGTTGGAAAATATATCATGACATTCTTGTTTAAAACATAGAAAAGAAAATTGAAATGAAGTTGCCGGAAAAGAAACGTTTTTCAACGTAACACTTAAAGTAATTCTAGATTATGTAAAATACATTCTGAAAAGTATTTTCAACAATTCTAAGTATTCCCTTAAAATATTTTATTGAAATGTATTAGAATTTTTAAATCTCGTGTAAAGAACATGCAAAGCACAAGAAAATGAAATTCTCAAGTCTTTGAAACACCCTTTTCCCGAAAAAAGGAAGAATTTGGAAGCGAATTTCTGCTTTACTTTTTGATTCTGGGAACCAAAGAAATACTGTCTTTTTACTTTGAAATACAATTCCCAAGAGAACCATTCAATTTTTCAACTTCTTTCCTTTGAGTTTTTTTGAGTATGCAAACAAGTTTCGGATAAAGTTTAGTAAGAATACGATTTTTTAAGAAATCAAAATGGGGTATTTTTTGTGGCTTGTTTCACTTCATTTTCTTAGCATGCTGTTGACCTTGTGATTTTCTTCAGATAAAATACTGAGTTTTTAGAATAACTTTTTTACATTTCTAAAATTTACTAAATATTTTTTTTTCTATTTATTTCAATTAAATTGAGTTTGCCAAAGATATTTACATCATAAAATTCTACACTTATCGATATTGAAAATGTAATTTAATTAATTCAATTAGAAGATGTAGATTTTTTTTTTTTTTTTGAAAAATTGCTCAAAATGTGTTAGGAAGAGTAATTTCAAGAACTGAGGAATTATAAAATCCTATGTGTATGTATGTTATTATAAGTACTGCAAAAATATATTTAAAATGTTTCTGCCGCTCTCCTTGTTCTGAGAATCAATTGTTCTTAGACCAATAGTTAATTTTTTTAAAAACAATTTATTAAGTTTTTTATTTACTGATTATATATAACATTTCACATTTCAATTTTTCAACATGACTATTAGCAGTAAAGGCACTTGAACTCATATACCAGTCTCAAAACATCTACATCAGGCAAATTTAAGCATTTTGATTCAAATCTTTGACAATTATATAAAAATTAAACTATAGTTTTAGAATAAATGTGTAAATTTAGATAAAACGGTTATGTACAATCAGCTCAGCTACATCCAAAAAAAATTGAATCAAGATTTTGAAAAATGCGTATTGCTGTCCATTAACAAATAAACGTGCTCTGGAAAATTATGTAACAATTTAATCCAAAACAAAGAATTTTTCAAACTAAATTTTAAATTTATATATATATATATATATATATATATATATATATATATAGTAAAATAAAATAAAAGGGAAGAAGTACTAGAACCTACAGTGCTAAAGCAGGAAGAAATTAGAATTCACCAGACACAACAAATGTAGATACAAAAAAGTCTTTGGACTAAACTGGAGACCTATTATGATTTCTAAAGCTGTCGCTGGATTAGGCCAGCGAATTAGGGTTAGCAATGCTTTATGGGTCCAACCCTCCCCATGCAGCAGAAGTTTTTGACATAACAGGGAAAAAACACACATATATATACCTGTTTGATATAAATTTTAAATATATATGTATATATATTTATATACCTGTTTGATATAAATTTTAAATATATATGTATATATATTTATATACCTGTTTGATATAAATTTTAAATATATGTGTATACAATATATGTTTTATATACACATATTGTGATAAATATCACATACACATTGAACAAAAACTATATTTGCTATTGAAATATCCTTTTCAAAACCTCCAGTAATCATTCTCCAAGTTTTTTCTTTCTCTCTAATGAAACCTTTTTTGATAATCAATCCCTAAATATATCAGTAGTTAAGCTCTTTTACGATATCATGCATTAAACTCAAATTATACATGTAATATACACTTTAAACGACTTATTGATCAAAAGTGCTTAAAATATCACTTGAATTTACAGGATGTCACATCAACAATACATTAAGGGTTATCTACACAAAGAAAATCAGTGAATTTCAGCCTTTATGTTGTTCATTTTATCTGTCTTTCTGGAGTTCCAAAATCATTAGGTTGAGTTTCCGATTACATCTAATTAAATAGCATTTCATCGCAACTGAGCCATTGATTCTAGATAAATTTTAGAATTCCTACATCTGAAATAGGGATATTCATATTTCGAATTAGAGCGGAAAACAGATACAATGGTTTAATCTTTGAAAGATGTTAAGTTTAGAAAGGGTTATCTTAACTCGGGAAGAAAAAAAAAATGATGAATAGTATACTAAAATTGCTTCGTGCGTTTTCAGTAAAATGCCAGATTGAAAGATATTAATCAAATTTGTTATAATTGTTGATAATGTATTTAAATTTTGTTGTATGACATATAAGCATAAACTACGTTTTCAGTATGTATCAGGCAATGTTTTATATATTCTAATATTTTCTTGTAAAATCTGTTTTATATAACTACAACTCACTATCCCATTATTTGTATAATTCTAAATAACATATTTTAAATAGATGATAGATGGTGTTTCGAAAATATTATTAATTTAATATTTTCTACTATAGCTTCTACTATAGTGCTTTGGAAAAAAATGAAAATAGATTTCATTTTGCTAGGGAAATGTATAAGAAACATTTATATACAATGATATCATAAACCTTAATCTCACACTTTAATCAAAAACAGATATCTGTTATTTTAATTCATAAATAATTTTATACATAATGCAATAATTTAATGCATGGATTTTTGAAGATGTCTTTAAAACTGGCATGCCATCTTAAGCAATTAATAATGCATTCTATAATGTAAAGAACGAGGCAACAAAAAGTTGTTTGAAAATCGGTAAATGCGATGTGCATATATGAAAACCAAAAAACATTAACAGTACCTCAGAAAAAGATTTTTTTTTAATAAACATAACTATAAGAAAATAAAATCAACAAAACTTTATCTAGTCCATGGTTCTAATGTAAAACGTTGTCCGTCTGGCTATTTCTTCTTAGATTGGAGAATGCCTTCCAACGAGATTTCTTATCAAACATATTTGAATTTACAAACTAGATTTACATGACTATGACATGTGTGTGTGTGTGATCGTAGACACCTATTAATTAAACCTCAAACGTGCTATAAGAGAAGTGATGCAAGCCATAGAGGTGTTGCGGGATCTCAAAGACAAGCAGTAGAAATGTAGAGTCTTATCCAACATGTGGTCGAATATTATCCAAATAAGGTTCAGAATCCAAGAAATGAAAAGAACTATGGAGCGTAACGTCTCGCCATACCTTAAAGATAATGCGGATGATTCTCTAAGAATTCGGGGACATCCCCCGGCATACCTCCATTGGTCTTCCCTGTTGAGTGATTCAATGACGCTGAAAACAATTCCATGATGCCACTAGGTCCAGGAAGTATGCACCCAGCAACAACATAACCTAGACTGTCAGGGTGTAATGGAGAAGGCCAGTCGGTAAAATGGATCTATGGTTTTCTCCTTTGTTTTTAAGGTCGTATATTGTGAAGTCGTGTTCCAGTAACACGTCGGATCGTTGATAAGTACACATCAGGAGAGTGTGATGGACACGTGTGCGATTACTTAATCATTTTCCCTTGTGTTCTTCCGTCACTTTCCATCGACTTTCAAGTCTTGGCAATCCGCATGGCCACGGTTCACCCATTCCCGCCAATATCTTTGAATTGTTGCATCGTTTCGGTTTCAATATGGTGCTATCTTGTAATTTAACGCAATCCTGACTGAGTAAGGGAGTAAAGGAATATTAACATCTCACTATAAGGCTATAATGTCTCGCTATACTTTAAAGATATTACAGATGATACTCAAAAGACCACCGTACATCCTCAGGCATACCTCTGGGTGAGTGAGTAAAGGAACATTAACATCGTGCTACAAGGCTTTCCGAGGGTTGTTGGCAAGGAGCTTAGTTATGCTGAACCATTGTTAAGAAACAAGAAAGAACCTGAACTGGCATCCTCCTCTCTGAACTTTCACACCATACCAACACGAGAACGTTAGTGCCAAGACACATTTAAAGCGTATCGGCCCCCTTTACATAGCTGGTCTTCAGCAGCATTAGGCTCGAACTTCTGACACACTGGCCACGAATCTGCGACTATAACCTGTAGGCTACTGGAATCTGTCCTTAAGACTTGTGTGGGTCGAAGAAACCATACTTGCTTAAAATTTAATCCTTAGCTTCGGAGCATTCTCCATTCTATACACTGTCCAGATGTTCAGCTAAAATGAGCCGGTACTCCAATTTGTCACCCAGTCGCCGCCAAAAGTTAATAATTTGGATATTCAATTCCAATTTATATGAATATGCAATTTCACTCTATTCGTGTTCTCTGCAATTATCAGTTTGGATAACTGCTTTTTAGTGAGTTGCTGAACTTATGAAATAGTTTTAAGGCATAATGCCTCTACCGAAACCCAGGCAAAAATTTCATTTAATATATTTTTAGTTTAAAACGTTCTTTGGGAAACCTAATGAAATCGTTTAAAAATAATAAGAGGAAAAATTTGAATTAATTAAAGTTTAAATATTCCTCTTTTTTTGTTGTTGTTGAGTACTATTAGTCAGTTAATTATTCGATAATTATGTGCCCTACATAAGTTTATGCTAAGATATCAGACTCTGCAAAATGTAAAATGTTACCGAAGTTATATATATCACAAAAAAATAAATTCTGAGAATATTCATATATTTTCCATTTATGTGAAGCAGTATGAGATCTATTGCAAATGACTTAACTTTTTCTTTGAAGATTAAATTTTATTATAATACATAAATAATGTTCCAGCAAACAATTTTTCTATAAACTATACTAACAATAACCAAGGGCACATTTTTTATATATTCCATTTGCAGAATATACTATTCGTACAGTAGATACACTTGACACATAATAAAAATAACTGATCCAAATACACTTTTGTTATTTTCTTTTTCGAAGAAAGAAAATGAATTTAATGCTCCCATAAAGACTCCGAGCTTTAAAAACCCGAGAGACTTGACAATCGTTTGAAATTCGTCCAATTGCGCTTTAAAGGGGAAAAAAGTGTTTAGGTAACGTTTTACAATCAACCACGAATTTTCTTTTTATCACATAGTAAACGTTAAGAGCATATCAATGTTCTTGAGACCTTTTCCTTCTCCTAACTGTTTGGTACATCTTAAGAAAAATGAGATACTTACTATAATTCTTTTGTTTCAAGTTTTAAAATTGGAGTACGTTTTGAAATAAAATAAAAATACATACCTGTTCCAGTATAATATGATTTCATGGCATGTTTTGTTTTTGTAAAAATAATTCAGTTTTTGTTTACATAAATGTCAAAAAATTCTCAGTTATATGGGTAGAAAGAGTGAAATAGAGGGAGAAAGAGGAATATGGGATAGAAGCTATCATTAGTTTTTTCAGCTCTTGATATTTTTTTTATTTCTTACTTTCTTCTTTTTTAATAACTTACATAACTTGAATTTTAATAAAACAGTGAAGATGCAATATTCACTTTTATTATGCATATTTAACACTTGTCAAGTAGCTCCTGTTATTGTTCAATATAAATATACACACATACAGAGATCAAAAATAAATATTTATTACCCCTGTCAGTATGGACCACTATTTAACAGTTTGCCTTTATTTCGATAAAGACACTCATACAAAGCATATTTACCTGAATTTTCGCATTCTGGTATATCACTCAACTTTTTATAATAATTTTCTGCACACATTTGATGGAAGTATTCATTTATTTCAGATCAGTGATATTGCAAAATAAGAACATGTATTTAATAATAGACTCTATTAGTCAGCAACCTGCAACGAAGTCAAAATCATCGGTAGAATTCAACTAGTCGCCATCTCCTGAATTCAGATAGTCAGTGTTCCGAAGCAAGTCATGAGTTTAAACTGCTGTCTTAGTGAATTATTGATCATGAAATTCAATTTCATGAACTCTACATATTGTTGCGTTAAATCAAATGAGGCAATGGGACCCTAGGTATTGAAAAATAAAGGTATGTTAACTGGTTAAATTGGTGCAATTTCACAACATCTCACTGTCTGTTAAACTAAATGATTTTATAAAGTATTTTTGCAATGTAAAAAAAGGTTGTGTACTAAAATAAAATATGGAAAAACATTTAAGCTGTGTGTATCGATTGATTGTTCATCAGCGTCGTATTTCGAAGGTATACGAAAGCTATCGGCAACGATCCCCGAAATTTTGAACTGTCATGTGATCAGCGTGAGGATTTTGAGCATCCACTGATTTAACAACCCTACACTCGCGACTGGTTTTTAGAGAAACCAGGACTCAAATTTTTTTAATTTCTAAAATGAACTGAATTCCAGCTGCCAAAATGGAAATTATTTGAAGCAATTTTACTTTATTTGCTTTTTGTGTGATAAAATGATCAAGTTTTGAAGACGTAAAGAGAAAAGTGAAAATGTTAAAAACACAGTGTTCAGTATGGGTATCTTAACCAGAAGTAGCTGATATAATAGTATGTCGATGCTAGCGATGTCTCTTTAATTACCGGAATATAAACACAAGAGTTTGTTTTTCTATTTTGAGATTCAAGTATACCAACCCATCTCTATTTATTTTTTTAAAGTTTCACGTTTGTGCAGTTTGTGTGTGAGTTGCTTAAGGTTGTGGATTAAGGATAGAAATTAATGAAGAAAAGGCAAATATCCATATGATGTTTTATGCTGTAAAAGTCCGAAGAACTTTACATTCCCTTTAAAGGAAAATTATTTGAGGCAGTTGGTTGTAAGCCCTATTAGTAAAATCCATACAAAAGAAGTGGAATTATATTTACAAAACTTACGTACCTTGAAAACGGAATTGGTAATGACATTATTCACTCAATACTCTCCAAACGGTAGGTTCGCTTACACAAACATGGTAAGCAAGTTTTCTTGTACTTTTGTGGGTTGTTTTGTTCATAAGGCTCTCAAGATTGTTTTTTCCTCGGTGAATGTTTGGACAGTTCTCAGTCAGTGCCTTCTCTTGAGTCAGTGCTGGTGATGATTGAACCATTTTTAAAAAGGTTAACTACGTAACTTGTTCAAATTTTTGTGGCTTGACATACGTCTGTTTGGAAAGCGTGCCTGATACAATGGTAATACTGGCATTACGTTGATATTAGCTACAACGGGCGTTAGATGTATTTCTGCCTTTTCGGCATCTGTCACATCCAAATTCTTAGCTAGAAGTACAAGAGTATATGGCATTTTATCACAGATTTGAGAGATCTCACATCTCGCTTAACCTGCATCGCTAATTTTGCCAGGAAAGCACACCATTGCAGCAGTAAAGCTTGTAATTGCGTTTGATGGTTGTTATTCGAAGTATATGTTACAAATATTGCTCTGAAGTACTTTCTGACGATGCTGTTTATAGGCAGTGATTTTCACTTTTATGAGAGTGTGGTCCCTCTATGCTTAAATTCCATCCGTTCACTCCTGACGAAATAGAAAAATATTCGTTTTAGTGAGATGCTTTACTCCAAAATTTTAGAATCACATTAATTGTGCCATTAGATCTTTTAATATTATTTTAACCAATACATTTTCCAAATAATTTATATGAATAACAAGATAATGTCAGAATATAATACAAACTATTGTAAAAATAATATTATATGCATACAAATTAAAGGGATATTAAATTGATTATTTTTCCCTATCATATAGAACTGATTCAAAATTGCATGCATAACATGTGATCAATACTCATAATAATACTAATGCTGATAATAGTGGTAAAATTTCCAAAAAGATAAAAAAAAATACAACTTACAAAAGAAATATCTAAATATTTTCAAATTAAATATTTTTGAAAATGCATCGAATATCTAACTATATAGCAATCAATTAGCATACATTATAGTATTTTCTAAAAGAAAACTTAAATGTAAAGATATTTTTTTCTTTGTAATATTTGGTTACATTTTCTAATGTTATTTTAAATTATCCTTTAAGATTTCAAAAAAATTAACTGGTATGTGTGTTTTTTAGATCATATCAAAACTTTAAATTTTTCGTTTTATTTATATTTGATTAAAACGTAGCAAATACATTTTGTATATACTAACTAATATAACTGAATATATAATTATAAATATAGTTTTAATAAAAGTAAAAATCGAAAAATACCTCTCCTATTACCTCAAGATATTCGAATTAAAACTTTTAATTAATAATATCCCGAAGGAAATGTGTGCATACAAATTTCACCAAATTTTTTAACTATGCATTAAAAACAAAGCTCATTTTTTTTAAGGCGTGGGCGATATTTTTGATTCACCTTTTTCTTTTATCAGTTGCTTGTATTTTTTGCGTTGCTATTAAGGGTCATTATGCTATAAAGACAATCCATTGAATAAAGAGCTATAATTAAAACCATATTTTTTTGCAATAATATGCTATTTCTTTCTTATAAATATCAAATATTTTTTAGAAACTCTTAATTAATTAATTTGAATAAAGTAAAAATAAATATTCTTCTGTGCTTTGAAGAAAACAAAACAAAAAATGTTTTATTTTAACAAAATACATAAATCTGTAAATTCATTTTTTTATGAAAAAAAGTCTTAAATTGAATAGTAGTTAATTATCTGCATAGATAAATGTTTGATCAAGTTGTAGCAAGCTATATTTAGACTCTAGTGCTTTTTTAATGAGAGTATCCTGCTCAAGAATTAAAAAATGATGCGTGAAGATTTTAACAATTTCGCTTATGTCTTCATATTCCGGTCTTCATCATGTCAATTGATAATTAAAATATAATATGTTTTAATGAGATAACGTACCACGCCAGCAATTTTTCCCTTTGACATTTATAAGAAAAACTGTACATGAACCATATGTTTGCACATATAAAATGCACATATTTCTGAAAAAACATTGTCATTTTTAATCATACAATTAATTAAAATTTTAAATTGTTACAAAATATTTCAAAATTTTAAAACTGCTATTTCTTTTATGCATTAATGTAAAAAAAATGCTTACATTCTTGGAAAATTATTTTCGCAATGCAATACTTGAGTTTGGGGTGGTATTTATTTACATTCTACAATTTATTTTTTCTCAGAAACTTTTTAAAACAATTAAAAAAGCTATATTTAATGTTATGTTTAAGGTTATATTTAATATATTTAAAATATCTTTACATTTAATGTTTTTTAAAGTGATTGTACTTATAAATCTTTATTCTAATTATGTATTATACTTAGGCAAATTGTATGAATCTATGAGGGAAACTTTAAAAAGTTTTCGAGAAAATACCTTATTTTGTTTTAAATACATGATCAACATGAAAAATAGAAATCAGATAAAATGAAGTGTAATCAAAGATCGATAAAATAATCAAAAGAACTAAACACATAGTATTATTTTTCATACATATTTATTAACTCAGATATGTTGTTTTAAAGTCACGAAGCCCAATTATCTTAAATTATCATAAATTAGACAATAATTATTGCAAAATTAAATGAAATTAAAAATTTCAATACGTATTAAATACGTTACATATTTGATTTTAAACTTATAAACTTACATTTTAAAATCAAATGAATCATTAATTGCAAAAGAATTTTTAGAGTAACTTCGTGTACTGCCACAGTTTCTTTCTTTATTAAAGCGTATAATAAACCTACCAAAAATAGCTAGTATTTTCCATTGTTTATTTAGAAAAGTCAGGGTTTCATAAATAAGTTTTTTATTAATTTTTGTTAATAATGTATAAATACAGCATTCGTTTCAAATAGTAGACTCTCACTTACATTCTATGTTACACATCCTTACGCACACACACACACACATTTTTGAAAAAGCATATTTAACTCCAATCTTGACCAATCTAAATCATTTTGCTCCTATATTCTCAAATTTCTAAGCTATACATAAAATAGAATGGTTAAATTCGAGCATATTCTCAATACCTTTTCTTGTAGAAACAAAAATTAACAAAGTAATTAATCATAAATCAATACACTTTTTCCGGTCTTCTTATTTTAATTGAGTTTTACCTTTTTTTTTTTCTTTTTTTTTTTTACTCTCAGTTTTTCTTAACATGCAAAATACAACATGTGTTGCCCTTTACTTATATTAAAATGAAATAATCAATATTTTTCTTTATAATTTATATTCTTTTTTTATAAGAGATTATTCCAATTTGATCTAAAAAAATCAGAACTATACACTGGCAAAAAAATATACATAAAAATAAGTAATATTTTTAAGTTAACTTTTGAATATACAAACAGCACACTTTGATAATTGCAAGAATTCTTTATTTATAATGTTTTGCAAATTGATCCTGACCAAATTTTAAGTTATTGACCTTATCTAAGAAAAAACACTAGTGAAAAAATTATTTAAATTGTTCTTTTCAATTTGATACGTTTCTATTATTACTCGAGGTAGACCATTTTAAAAGGGGTCTCAGGGGTGTTAATTTTCTCTAGAGGGCTGAAACTATTAAAATATATATAACTCTTTGAAATTAAAATTAAATCATTATAATCTTTTATGAATTCTTTATAAAGGAATGTGGGGATTCAGAAAAACAAAAAATGTTTAAAATAAAATCAAATTTTTAAAAATTATAAGCATATGAATATAAGAAACATTTTTATAAAAAATATTAATTAAGTTTTACGTTGTGCATGCTATTTTGTAAAATAGTAACTTTAATTACTAGCTATAAGTTGATTCATAAAGTTAAATGTATCCGTATTACACTGTAGTATTTTTATAATAGTAGAAAAATAAATTATACTTTTTAAAAAATAAAAACAAATACATTTTCAAATTTTTTTTGAATTCAATATTTTTCAAATATTTTGAAATACGGAAGGTATATTATTCTTAAATGATGTAGGATTTAAAGAGTATGATACATTTTATAATTCTGTGAAGTTTTATACCTCAGAGGCTACTATTTTAGAAAATAACGTGAGCAACGCAAAAATTATTTAATATATATTACAAAATTATTTATTATTTCATATGCTCATAAATTTTAAAATTACGATTATATTTCAAACATTTCATACTTTTTTAAACGCAAAATCCTTTGTAAATAATGTGTAAAAGATTGGAAATTTAATTTAAATTTAAAAGACTTATACATGTTTGAAAATTGTTTATATATTCACCCTTGTAGACAACATTAACACCCCTGAAACCCTTAGGAAAACACTTGTACTAGAAATTTCATAAATTCCCAAAGAATTTACGAAATTATCATGATCCTCAATAATGAAAACTTGCATTTAGGCACTGTGTGGGTGTGGATACTAATAAAAGTAGCTTCAGATGAAATACTGTGCCAAAGAAACAAATAATGCATTGCATTGTTTTTCTAATCACAGAAAATGAAATTTATTCCTTATCATAGCTTTTGCATTTTTGAACTCCAAGCACATTTTTTTTCTTGTTCATATATGATGAATTTTTAAAAGAGCACTCCTTATATTCCCAAAATGTATACTGTGTCAAATGCGGAGAAAAAGGTTTTCAAACTGCAACAAGATTGCGGATTTTTCTTTTTACCTGATTGCACGGAATGGAAACGAAGCACCGTAAAACTTTGTGCTGGAACAAAATTTAGAATTTAAGGTCTAGAGATTGAATTTTACGGTGCCATGAGTGAGAGCTCTGAAGCATTTTGTCGAAACGACGGAAAAGAGAATTGAAATTCTGAACGGATGGTGAGAGAACATAAGGATGCAATTTGAAATTCGAATATCTCGCGCAAACACAAAGCAAGATCACTAGAAAAAGCACAATAAATATATTTATACACTTTCATTCTTTTTGTTTTCCTTCCCTCACCATTTTATCCGCTAACTCTAAGAACTTGCTATGTAAGGTTTGAAAAAATTTTTTACTTTCTCATATTTTTTTTTTTTTTCGAAATATTCAATTCTTTCTAATTTACATTAATTATTTCAGTTATATTTCTTTGTTATTTTTTCAATACAGTATCTTCAAACATATTTATTTTGATCAATTGAGTATTGAATTTGAATACTAAATTTTAGAAATATGTGAGGATAAGACACCTATGACATAACAAAAAGAGTTGAGCCTTTTTAACCGAAAAATCACTCGAAGTAGTTATTTTTTACTAAAGATAAATATTTACCATAAATTAAAATATAGAAAATAACATGATTGTGCATTATATTTTGATTTTATCAAAGGAAAGAAAGGTAAAATTTTACTAAAATTATAACTATTTGAACATTAAATTTCATTACTTGGAAAATAGTCTACAAACATAAAAGAGAAGCAATCCATTCACTGATCCTGAGATATCTAGAACTATTAGACCTACGGTTTTGAAATATGGAACACATGTTTATTTTTTGAATTGGAACACGTGTTTATTTTTTGAATAGTGACCCTCTAAGAACGAGGTTTCCGGAAATTAATTCTCAAGCATGATTGCGGAGGGCTAATGGAGAGATGTAGAAAAAAATTGAGCTTTTGAGCTAATAGGCCTATAATCTCGATATGTGGTAATTATGGTGCTTTTTTTAGTACATGATTTAGCAGATTTCCAATCAAAATAAGTTTTGAGGAAGCAGACTCCAAGGGTTGTATTAACTAAGCGTGTAAATGTTATTTATAATTCGGTTTTAGAAACTCAAGTTCTGTCCTTTTTAAATCAAGAAATAAGGGCTATAAAGTGACCGCGGTAGCCTAGTGGTCAAGGTATCGGACTGTGGCTGGCATGTAACGAATTCCAGCCCAGTACCACTTAACACCCGCAGTATAGGGGAGCAATGCTCATTAAATCTGTCGACAGCTCAAACGTCCTTCCGTTGGTGTGGAGTGGTAGTTAAGAGAGGGGGTACCAGCTCAAGTACCGTCCTCGTCACTTGAACATGGTTCAAAATAACGAGGTTCGTCACCAAAACCCCTAGTGCAGCTGAACAGTGTAACGTTAATATTCACTCACTCGCTCTAGGGCTGTAAGAATTTTTTTTAATACAATTGACAGCCTAATACTAGGACTTACATATTAATAACTTAAAAACAATATATGAATCATGAAATATCCAGTGAAGTGGCTGTAGAAAAGCTAGTAATGAAATATATAAATAAGGAAAAAAGATATCCCCTTACAACAATAGCATTAAAAGGAATTTGTAACATGGAATGGTATTGTGTGAAAATTTGTTATTCCCTGTGACTTAAAGTGTTTTTATTTCAGGGTGGCATAAAAGTGTTGAAGTGTTGAAGTGAAGCAGATTTTTGTAGGTCGAAATTATAAATCCGACAAGATGTAAAGGAAAGATGTTATACAGAAGAAGTTTGTAATAGTTTTTAAGTAGCATTAAGTAGATTTAAGTATTTTAGTTAAGAGATGTGTGGCCCTGGTTTTTCCAGTTAAAACGTATATGGTTTTTTCCCGTGCCTGTAACCTAAATAGGACACAACTATGAGTTTGTAAAAGGGAATCTACCGTGATTAAAATACATAACTGATAATGTTTATCTAGTTATTTGAATAAAATTATTGTGGCTGTCGAGAATTCAAATTGGCGAGGAATATTAGAAATTAAAGTTAAGATGAATAGTGAAAATTAAAGTTTAAGTTGAATATTGGAAAATAATGGTTAAAATGGCTATTGAAAGTTAAAATTTAAAACTAATATTGAAAGTTAGAAGTTCACAGAAAAACAAAATTTATGCACGTAATTTCTTAAAGGCCATTATAGACCCTCGAATAAATCATGTTTTGCTATTTGAAAGGGGTTGTGAGGGTCCCACAAGTTTTTTCATTAACATGTCCTTTTGGGTTCTTTGAGGCCAGAATAAATGGCAATTCTTTTCCAACCAACCCAAGAAGTTAAACGTGAATGTGAAAGATGCAAATTATGAAGCTTTTAAATAACAGAAGTTTAGAGTAAGCGAGGTGGCATTTCGGGAGTGTTACGATAGTCCGTGTTGCAAGTGGGAAGAGTATTTCGAGAAGTTAAGGGACAATCAAGAGAGGTAACCCCCGTCAGGGAGCCTTTAGTCAAGGTGGAACAATTCCACGCCAATGAACCGCAACTTCAGTTAGGATCCGGTAGATTGCTGCTTCGTTGGACATTAAGGTAGGAGTTACCATTTTAATATTCAGATCTGTGTTTACATTGAAATTGAGCTTAGGCGAGTCAGTTACTCATAGTGGTCAGGGTTACGTTATTTCGGTATTATATATTGTGTGTTTCGCCACCGTAGATTCTCTCACATATATTATTACCTAATCTGCTATTGGTTTAAGTTAAGACCTTAATAAAGTAATATTAAGATTATGGCAGCTTCCAGTTCTTCATTTATTCCTACACCTCTCGCTCACGCTGATAATCTAGGAGAAGGGCACCCAAGGGGTAAGCCCTTACAACGTTTCTTCCCAGAGCAGTATAAGTAGTAGCTGTATAGCAAAAAATTACCTTAAATATCTCCAAGTATTAAACTGCAGAAAAGCAGATTAGATTTTGAATACGTTTCTGCCCAGAGCAGTTATACGAGAGAAGGATTCTCGCGATGTTTCCTTATATTTAGCAGAATTAATTTTGAAATGAATGGAATTATAAGAAACAAAAGTAAATGCCCTGAGTTTCAAGTGGTTTCGTAGTGCTATTCTTAAGTAAAAATATTTGTTCGTTCATAAAGAAAAGTCAGTGTTTTAAAAAGCCCAACTTTTTTGAACAATACATAAAGTAAAACTTTCAGAAAATGGGCTTATTAAAAGAAACACATTTCGTTTCACAGAAAATTATTATTCCATATCTTCTCTCAATTTAATTTATGGATTTAGTAAAAATTTCATTAGAACATTTACAGTTCATTTTTGTTTTTACATCAGTCACTTAAAATCTATCATAAAATCAGTAGGCAAAATCCAATTATTTGAGGGACTTTATCTCACAAATAAAAAGTCAGCAACTTATTAAAAAGTCCAAACATTTTTCTATATTATTTTAAATTCTATTACAAAAAATTATCTTTGAGAAGTAAATTTTTATGGAGAATTGTTCTCTTGTGAAGATTAAACATTGTAACTATAAATTTAAAATATTTTGACACCATTGTATTAGTCGTAAGAAACATGTTTTTTTTTTTACATTTTCTTTCCAAACTATTAATTTAATACATATTACTTTGATTTAGGTCGCCCATAAAGAATTTTTCTTTCTTTTAATAGTATTTTAAGCCTTTCGAAAGATATTAATCCAAATTAATTTCTCCAAATTTTTTCTCAATATATCTATTTAAGGTGTTGAATATAATGACCATTTTTTGTTTTGTTTTGTTTTGGAGAATATGGAAATGTACAGTTGCGGCAGAAGGCACAGAAACAAATTAAAAGAAATAATAACTAATCAAAGAAATGTTGATTATACTACAACTTAACTTTGTAAGAGAAGTGCGTAAAGAATTGTTCAAAAATTTCGAAAATGTACATATTTATCACACAAATTCAACTCCCTCAGTTCTGTAGGCTACAGAACACTAAATTATTCTTCATGTATATATATATATATATACGAGGGTGATCACATAAGTACAACCAAAAGAACTAGTGCCATCTCTCAGCCTGATTGAGATGGCGGTAGCTCTTTGAAAAGTACCGGGTGGTTATAATTAAAGTAACACTATTCAGAGGCCTGCAGAACATGTTCTGCTTATCGGATTTTAAGGAAACTAAGAGTATATACTATATGAACCATAAAAAAAAGATTTTTGTAATAAAAAAATTAGTACAAATTTTAACCACCAGGTGGCTTTTATCGAATATTTCTTATAATCTGTAAAACCTCTATATTAATTTAAAGTCATAGCCATTGAAGCATTTAGCACAAGTTTGTCATTGTTAATCATTCCTGCTTTACAGGAACGACAATGTTTGCACACTATTATCTTCAAGCAAGATGGAGCAACTCCTCACATTGGGCGCAAAGTCAAAGCATTGCTTAGTGCTAACTTTCGCAATAATCGTGATTATCCAGATATTTTCCGGGTGCATGACCGTCTCAATCACCCGACTTAAATCCCCGTGATTTCTGATTGTGGAGATTTCTAAGAGACCGTGCTTGTAGAGGAGGAGTTAGGACTTAACCTAATTTGAAAGTCAGCAGTATACGCCATGTAGGTGAATTCCCCCGTGAGTTGATTCGCGCTACCATTGAATGCGCTTACAATACGTTATTAAATGCAATGGAACACATATAGAGCCTATTCTGTAATTGAAAAAATTTTAAGGATTCTAACATATTTTTTGTCCTTTTTTGGGCAACACATTTCCTCCTAGTGGTCAAAACTTGAACAATTTTTTTTACTGCAGAAACTTTTGAACCATGGTCCATATAGCATATATTCCAAGTTTCATCAAATTCCGATAAGCAGAACAGGTTCTACAAGCTTCTGAACAGTGTAACTTTAATTATAACCACCCGGTACACTGTATTGGAAATTACGCAATCTATAAAGCATATGTTTCAAGTTTGAAGACGCCACGTTTTTTAGTATATGTTTGGCGGCTATCAGTAGTGAACGTTTTTAGTGAATTTGTGAAAATGGAGAAAATTGTTCATCGTTATGTGATACACTTTTCTTTGAAAGGCCTCAGCGAAACCAATATAAAATCTGAACTAGATTCTACTTTGGGTGAGTCAGCTCCTTCGTTTATAACAGTAAAATATAGGATAACGAGACCATACGAGCTGCCAAGACGAACATCGCAGTGGTCGACAAAAATGAGGTAACTACTCCAAAAATGGTGAAAAAATTCCACAAAGCGGTACAGGATGGTCGTCAACTAAAAGTGCGCGATATAGCAGACATAATAGGCGTTTCAAAAAGGGCGGTACATCGCATACTATCTGAAAATGTGGACATGAGAAAGCTGCGTGCAAGTTGGGTGCCGCATTTGCTCACACTAGAGCAAAATCAGTGTCATGAAGATGCTTTAATTGAGTCTTTATTGCAGTTTCACAACAACAAAGCAGAATTTTTGCGCCGTTTCATAATCATGGATGAAACATGGGTACGTCACTACACACGAGACAAAGGAGTAAACAAAGCAATGAATTGAAAATTAAGAACTGGCTCCAAAGAAGGCGAAGACCGTTTGATATGCAGGCAAGGCTATGGTATCAGTTTTTTGAAATGCGAATGGAATAAATTTCCTTAAATATCTTAAAAAAGGAAAAACTATCAACGGCGAGTATTGCGCAAACTTATTGCAACGTTTGAGTGAAAAAATAAAGCAAAACCGGCCGCATTTGACTAACAAGAAAGTGTTGTTTCATCAAGACAATGTACCTGATCACAAATCCGTCTTTGCAATGGCCAAAGTTAAGGAGTTAAAGTTTTAATTTTTACCTTAATGCACCCTATTCACCAGATATAGCCCTCTCGGATCATTTTCAATGCCGAAACTTAAAAAAATGACTCAGTGGTCAAATATTTTCCAACGATGAAGAACTGCTGTCGGCAGTTAAAGGCAATTTTAAGGAGTAAGACAATTCTTATTATAAAAAAGATATCGAACTTATTGAACATCTCAGGGAAAAGTGTATAGATCTGGAAGAAGAGTATGTTGAAAAAAAAATAATTTTTTTTTTCCAAAGTTTTTATATTTCCTTTATTGGTACGGGTACACACTACTTACTCGGGGGTCGGGTACTTTAAAGCTTATGTGTATGGAAAATTAAACAGAAACTTAACTATTTATACCACTTATCTGCTTATATTATATTCTTCAGTAAAAGTAAAAAAGTAACATAAAAAAATTCCTAAATTCAATATTTTTTTAAGAAAAGAATTTTTAAAATTAAACTTTTTTTTCATTAAAGAAATAATAGTAGGCATTTCCTTAATATTTATTCTTTTGTTTTTCGATTTACTCCTTGGTGTACCGATTGCGGGGTCTCTTCACATATTTTGCCATCTATGTAATGTTAACAAAGACAAAGTTTAAGAAATATTTTTAAAAGTATGAATGGTGATACAATCATCAATTTTGATATTATTTGTAACTTATTGTAGTCACAGTGTTGTGTAATCACAAGTGGTCGTAGAAGCTACTAGTAATATTAATAAATAATCTATATTAATTTGCTTTAGAATTAATTTTCATTTTTTTTCTGTTAAATTTCTGAGGGTGTATTAAATTATTAAAGAAATAAAATAGATTTGAAATATCAGTAACAAATTTCAAAATAAAATAATCAAATTCTTATATGGTTTATATGGCATCTTGAAAAATAAAAAAAAAAAAAAACTCGCGAAAGAAATGTTTCGTCTAGACTCCTTCAAAGGTATTAAATTCTTCTTCGTTCCAAACAAAAGTTAAATAAAAAAGCTAATAAAAATACTAACAATTGAAATGTTTTTCCTTAAAAATACAAAGCGAGACCCCGGGAAAGAGCAGTAGTACTATCAATATATTTCTAGGCTTATTTCTGATTTCAAACCATTATCTTTTTTTTTTTCATTTTGCTCGGGGTAACAAAACTAAAAACTGACTTTCGGTAAATTTTTCTCAAACGATTTCCAACGTTTTGTTTTGATATATTTGTGCCCGTGATATTACATCAGACTTTTTTTTTGCTGTAGGAGTTGTTTCTATCAATTGGCAATATATTTTCTTGGTACTTTTTATTTAATGTTTTCTTTAGGAAAAATTAACGTCTACGTACGATAGTATTGGAGCAGAAAGCTTATGAACTGTTTGGAATTAAAGATTCTGATTTAGCAACAGTTTCAAACAAATTATCTCAAAATGTAATCATAAGTTGTGTAGAGTTGCATTGCATTAGAAAAAATAATTTAAGAAGGACGTATAATTAATACATCATGGCTACCTTTTTTCCAAATTCTTTTAAGCTTCATTGATGTTCTAATTATATACTGATATAGGTATTTTACTCAACATACTATATTTGAGCATGATGTCATTCCAAAAAATGAAACCTTGTGGGACACACGTTGGTATGGACTAGCAGGTGAAGTTTCTTTGGTAGCTGCCTCAACCGTTCAAGGCTATTATTCCTTTATAAGCAAAACTAGCCGGTATACCCATTTTCCGTACGAGTGAACTGAAAAATTAAACAATACAGATTTAAGGATAAAGAAGTTTTTATTGAGTTAATTTTTTACGTGAATTGCAAATTAAACAAAAAAAAAAACTTTTCGCATATCTCAGCTGAACCAAAAAAAAAGAAAGAAAAAAGAAAAAAATCACGCTTGTTAAAATAGATCTAATAGCTGATAAAAAGAATTTTTTTTTTATTTATACTCTTCGTAACCCTCTCGAGAGTCGATTTTTGAAAATATCTTCCGAAGTTGATCTCTGCTCAACAAAAGTAACGCATTGTTACAAATTTTGTGTAATGAGTGCTTAAAATAGAGTATATAATTTATATCTGAATTGTAATAAATATTACTTTCTAATATATTCATTTTATGTTAAAATAGTGATATTCACAAGCAACGTCGTTTCTTAAATTATAATGACAATTCAATGAAAACAAAGCGAAATGTTGACGATAGAGTCAAGTTGACAACTGTCTAGCTACTTTAGTAGTTTGAGCTTTATTAGAGCTTTGGAAAAGATTAGATTTACGCTTTCGCAGCATAATTCTTAGAGGGTACTTTTTCTACACTGCCAAAAAATACAGTACGGTAGTTATTGTTGTTTTTATACTTAAAAAGTGCAATACCTGCCTATTAAATTAAAACTATAGTGTTATAACTAACTACTAACCACAAACAAATTATGCAAATTTGTCCAAATGATGTAGTGTGACTGACAAAGTTTATCAAATTTAAATACCAGAAGCAACAAAAGTATTTATTTTGATATAATTATCAATTTGTTACTACAAAATGTGCATTAGAACGTGCAATTATCAATTTTTATTGTAGTTATGTTTCACTATTTTGGTAATAATGGCTTATACATAAAAAATAGATATATGCTGTCGCGTGCTTTTTTTGTATACGTGACACCAAGTCAGACATGTAGCCTTGTTACAAGTTCTGAACTCCAGTGAATATACAGCATGAGGTTGTACGGAATCCCATATGCACTTTGAGGCTGGTTTTACTGCTGGCACATCTCTTATGAGGGCTTTGAATATCATGTGATGTAGTAAACGGATCTCGACGAACCAATCCTTGATTTGCCTGTGTATATGGTTGATCCACTGCCTCTCTCTGCCTTGAATTTGAGTTCATTTTACCCAATGTTATTCAATTGAATCATAACCCTTGAATATTAGTCACATTTGCCAGCATCGATGAACCAAGGTCGTTCAGCAACAGAGGATATGATCTCGTTCCAAATTATTCGTTGTAACAGCTGATATTCTGCCAGCTGATATTTCCAATGCATTACGCATTATAGAAAGATATGATCACTGTAGAAAGATTACAATCACATGAATGATATTTATGAATAATAATTAGAAATTCAAAGGAAATGATACATCACTCCAACAGAACTCGTTTCTGGCATCGTCGAGTCACGAGTTTGAATCTCAGAAACGACATGTTTTGAGGCGTTAAGTTTGTCAAAGACCAAAATCCTTCCAGTGGTGCAATGAAGAAATTTAGAGAGGAGGGGGAGGGACGTACCAGCTCAGGTGTCCGTGGTTTAAAACTACGATGCCCGCCTCCGATACCACTGTTGTCTCATCGGAAATTGAAATGTAATTGAAGTCATGCACTATTTTTTTCACTGTGACAGTATCGTCTATGAGATTTTTCTACTCTTGGATCATTTGTAACAAATATGTGGTCTCAGTTTGAAAATCAATTTTCCATCTCACAATAACGTAAGAGACGGACCAGCATCTTTGTCAACATATATTTTATTATACATTTGGCAATCAATGCAAAATTTTAAATGAATTTAAATCACATTGCATACCTATATCTTCCCCATAATTCGGACATATTATGTGCTTATGAATAAATTGATGTTCTTAGTAAATTTAGCTAGATATTTCGGTTATTTCTTATTATTAATGAAAAGTTTACGATGCCTCTACGTAAAGTTGGAGCTTTTACTTGTTACAAGAATTAGGGGGGAAATATTAAAATTTCACTTTGAAAATCTTATTTTAATTTTCATAATGTCTATCATTAAAAAATAGAGTTAAATCGCAAAGAATTAGTCCCTTGTCAGATGCACATATGAATACGTACCTCAAATTAAAATTCAATGTACGACAAACATTTTACACTTATCCTAAGTTTAATATCAACGTAATTTTTCAATGCAAAAATAATCTTTTTTTTTTCTTTTTTTTCCTATTTTAGAATGAATTTTAATTTCTTTATTAGAAAACTCTGTAGTATTACATAAATAAAAAGACAATTTGAAATAAAAACTGAAAAAGTGGACAAAATGTATAAAACCAATTTATGAAGATTTACTATTACAGTCATCTTGATACATTCTTACTAACCGAAAACCAAAGTGAAGGAAAATGCTGAATAACCTAATATTCCATAGGATTAAAGTTTGTTACAAGGTCTGTAAAATCTAAACATTGGATTACAATGAAAGGTTTAATTTAATTTGATATTTTCCCAAATAACTTCATACCGAAATAAAAAGAAATATTACTACTCATGGTATCGTTTTCGATCTTGTTCACTCTCTGCAGCTGTCACCAAACATAAACTTTTAATTAAAAACATTTCATAAGTTTCATGCTCCAATATACTCGTTTTTCCAGTTCCACATCTCTCTTAGAAAGTAAATGTTAGATAAAAACCATTGAAAAAAAGTAAACTTAGTTGAAGAAAAATAAAGAAAAAAATCTCAAAATATTACACGGAAAATAAATAACTGAAAATAAATATCGGTAAAATGTTTCGCAGAAGTATACGTGAAAAAGTAAATATTACTTTATTGCTTCCCTAACTGAAAAGTAAAATTAGAAGCATTCAACTCTTTTATAGATCGAAACTAAGGATAAAAAAAAGCCTCCCCCACCCCTTGATTTTTCCATAAAGGTACTTCAAAAAATTTAGTGGTATTAAGAACTCGGGATATTTGTTTTCTGAAAGTTAATCACAGATTTGCGGTTCATAACTTAATCCCTACATTAATTTTCGAAACAGATACAGAACAAAATAATAGCTTTTACTAATAGAAACCATAAAAAAACGAAGTATTTTACTCGGTTAGAAGGCGAGTAAATTGGCCTTTTCTTCCACCTGAGGTTTTATCCCTGTATCGCTACTCCACAGCGACCTATCAGGGGAAAGTCTCTCGTGTCAGAGTTGTGTATCTCTTTTAAAGTGCAAATTTTTGAAACATTCTCACGTCTTAATCAGGATTTGTTCATTAATTTTCAAACTTTAACAATTAATGCAATTTTTTCACACAAATGTAATTCTTTATCATTTTAATCTAAAAATCTGAAATTTTAAAATAGAGACTTTTAAGAAATCTTTTTTTTTTTTTTCGTCTTTCAGTTAACTTTTTAACTATCAATTATCTTAACTTTTTAAAACTAAAATTTGTAACTATTTATTGGTTCGTGACAGTTATTGTAAAATAACGGGAGATATTTTTGCTATTTTTGATGGGGAAAGCAATTTTAAATATTATTGATAATCATAAAGTGAGAGTCAAAGAACCGTTACCAGAGACTTATTGCGAAACTCTGCAACAGTGTAATTCACTCATTATATTTGTACAATAAAAAAATACATTTCTACATTGATTTCTTGTTTTACTTTTAAAAGTTAAGAAATGCGCTTGAATTACATTTAAAATAAGATAAGGGATAAATTACTGTGACGAATGATGTATAAGTTACTTCAGTCTGCAAGAATTCACCTGCAACAATTGCAATGTAATATTACCCAATTAGAAAGATTTGTATCACACTGATTGATTGAATATTAATGTCGCACTGTTCAGACGAATTGTATCACACAAACAATGTTATAAGTACTTTTACTACCAATACCTGTTCTGAAATTGGATTTCACACAAAATTAAGATTTTTCATTTTTTAATTGAAAAATAATACTCATATATATGCTGTGAAAATTTTGCTTTGTAAAAGAGTACAGCATTTAACACTTTCTAGCACATATGTATAAAAGCTCCTATTTTCACTCATTGAAAACAAAAAAGGAAAATAACAAAATAAAATATACACTCCTCAAAAGTGATATTGCAACATCATGTTATCACAGAGCACATGCTTTTAAAAAGTGTATTGTTTTTCTATCATTACATATTACAGTATATTCACTTTTTAGCTTAACAGTGTTATAAATCATGCGCTGCAGTAAAAACTAAAAATGAAAGAATTCTCAAAAGTATACGATATACGATTATACTTTTATTTACTATAATTAGTCTCTAATATTAGAAAGTAAAAGTTAATGTGATTTTCAGAACAGTTAAATAAATTTATTGTAAATGTATCAGGAAATTATATTTCAATACAAAAGAATTATATCAGGCATATTAAGAAAATAATAATCAACTCATATTTATCTTTCATTAAACATATATATATTATAATGAGCCAATGTTTAATACAAAGCATTATACACTAGCTTATTCTAATTCATAATGGAAAAGGATGAAACAGTTACTAAGTAACGTCTAGACAGCTAAGTGGTTAATGGGATGTATTTCAATGAGGTAAGCAAGCTTTTAAGTCTTTAGGCTTGATTTAATAATCACATATATTTTGCTTTTATATAAGTGAATAAGAATTCTCCCTATATATATAATTAAAAGTAATTATAAGTTTAAGGGAGATGTATAAAGTTCAATCTTACTAATAGGCACTTATAAACAAACTACATTGTGAAAAGTTAGGAACCCTAAGTAGTAAATAAGAATCATTAGAATCAAATAAATAAATTAAAACACGCATATACACACAAAGAGAGAGCCAAAAATATTAAAACATATATACGTTCATATATACACACTTAACACATTTTACTTGAACAGCTAATAAAAACAATGGATTGCACTGTAAGTATTGAAAAATAACATTTCTTTCGTTTTACCTCATATTTAGTGACATTATTCACTCAATTTTTGTGCAACAAAATAAGCTTTATTTTTTTTTTTTTGTAAAACAAACTCTTAACTAAAAAATAAATATACGAAATTGTATAACATGTAAATTAGTAGAGAAAATTATCTTAATACGAATATAATATTTTCTACACAGCAGTGTTTCTCAAAGTGGGGGACGCGCCCCCCTAGGGGGCGTGATAACCCTACAAGGGGGACGCAAGCATATCGAAAAGAAAAGATTTTAAAAAAAATTAATTTACTGTAATGAAGTAAGAAAATACTTTCTGACATAACAAAAAATACACATTTACACAGATAAAATTTATTAGTATTACTTCATCAAACATAAAAGCTTTCATTTCGATACATTCATTAGCTGTCTGATCCTATAACTAAATAAAAAACATAACATTTTGTTTGATTTGCTGTAATCCCACGATGAGAGATTTTTTTACTGAGTTTTCTTTTTCAACCTAAAAACTATTTCAGAGAAAAGACAAAACCCAGACCCAGAGAAACATTCTAGGAAGATAAAAAATTCATCTGCTTGACGTTCGAACTTATGGTATGGTTAGTTCGTTCCTTTTTTATGACTTTATTTTTCATTTAGGGAACTTGTAAATAATGCGCATATACGAAAGAGTTATATGACATTTTGAAAAGCACAGAAAGCACTTTGAAAGATTATTTGGCCAATATTTATTTTTATGAGTATTCTGAAAAATATAAAGCATGATGAAAAACGTTTTATATAATTCCTTTTTAGAACTAACATTCATAGTTTTACACTGATTACATATTTTACTCGGGAGTGGACGCGCTGGGTACAGAGTCAAACTACAAAAATTTGAACAAAATATGACAGTTTTGCTTGCAGATATCATTCCTGTAACGTTCGGGAAAAATTTCTGTGATTTGTGTCCTTTATTAAGGTCGCGTACCTTAGAAACATTTTAATTCGGTTCTGTTGGAATTTTTCTCAAATTATCAATGAACAAAGGTAGAAAGTAGGTAAGTATACTTTTTCTTAGTTAAATTATTCACTGGAATTTATTTTGATTTTTTTGTGTACAATAACCGTGTGACTATTACCATTAGTATCCAGTGCGCGTCTGCTCCCGGGTTAAAACATTTTGAAGTCTTCTCGTTTTAAATATTAAAAATAACACAATTATTCTTTATCGGAATTTTACATTATTTTTCATTATTTAACATTTATAATAAATTCTAATTTGTGAGGATTACAATTACACACACACACACACAGTTCGTTTAAATCTATTTATAATACGGGCATTCATTTAAAAAAATCATTTTACATTTTTGTATTCATTGCCGTGCTCTTGGTTTTACTCTCCTTACAATTCAGCAAGTGCCGACTGGGTGGCGTATTTGGTTTGTCGCTGGCCATCTGCACCACACAAAGGTTGCAGGTTCAACCCCAGCCCATCTCGGTGGATTTTCATGATGCAGAAAATCGACAGCGGTCATGAACGGCCATGTCGTATGATTATTCGACATGTAAAAAATCCCTTGAAGTGCACATTTGGCTTGGCTGCCAAAATTCTTTAAAAAAATTCTTAAGTTCAATTTTGCATCGTCAGAGCTCAGGTGCCTCCCTCTGAGGAGGAAACCGGGCATCAAAATTACTTGCGGCAATTGATATCGCTTATTATACGGTGCCACACACACACACTAAAAAGTGATACCAGCTCCTGGGGAATATGCTAGGTCTGCAAAGGTAAAAAAATACCAACATTTGCAATTACACGTTTTGCGCAGACGTCGGATAGTTTGCTCAGACTCACGCAGACGTTTGCGAGAATGCTAATTGTGACGGATATGATAGAAAACAACATAGACTAGACTATTTTTCTAATGACATTTAAACTTTTAGAAATGAATGATGGAAGAAATAAATCTTTAAATAAATATCATTTCTGTTCCAATTTAAAAATTATAGACACGAAAAATAACATTATAATTATCCTATTACTTAAAAGTAAGTTGTTTAAAATATATATTACTTAAAAGTAACAAATACAAAATTTAATACTTTCTTGTGAATTTGTACGGTTTATAATTAAGATCGTATGGTAGCTTTAGCGACAATGCGCATTATTATTGTATAAGGGGGGGGGCGATAAAAATTATGATTAAAAATAGGGCCACAAGTAGTGAAAGTTTGAGAAGCACTGCTACACAGTAATAAAAGCCTTTGATTAATTTTTAGTATCATATTGGACTTTATTTTATACGGAGAAAGGTAGCAACTTGATAATTGCGAAAGTGTAGCCAATTCTGCAGGTAGTACATGAACTGACCTTTTGATCATACTTTATATTTGATCCCTGAAAATTCCAGAATTGTGATTTAAGTAGAGCACATAATTCTCTAGAGTATAGTCCAGAATGTTTATCAAATATCCCTATTGAATATTATTGTTATTTAACACAGTTTTTCTTCTTTGATAATGCTTGTCTGTGGTTGCGCCCATCCATGCATATTGAACGTCCCTTTGATAGCACAAGCAGCCTCAAATTTTGCATATTTTTTACTTCCAATTGTTTTCGCCATATACAGTGCTTAGTAAATGCGTTTAGATGGATGTCCTAGGGGGCATGGTAATCCTTCGAGGGGGAAAGCGAGCATATCGAAAAGTCGAAAACAGAAGTTTTTAAAAAATAAAAATTTACTGAAAGGAAGCAAAACAAAATACATTCTAATATAGTAAAAATAAAAAATACACATTTCCTTTAATATAATATAATTATAAATGCTCCAGTACTGCACAATGTATTTAATATTTAATTTTTCAATGCTAAATTAAGAACAATATTAATAATTACTAGTGACTCTCATGGGCTTGTCATTTTCAAAATTATATACAAAATTTAATAATAATTTGTAGACTTTATAATTAAAATCGTATTGTAGCTTTAGTGTCAAAGTGCAGAATTATTGAATTCAATACATTGGAGGGGCGCGTTGAAAATTATGATTGAAAATTGGGTTGCAAACATTTAAAGTTTGAGAAGCACTTTGCTACAGTTATTTCCATTGGTTGCAATCTATCATTCTCAACTATCACAAGTGTTTTTAATACAAGAATATTTCCAGTACGACAGAAATAGAGGCGCATATATTGCCCGTTCTGTAGGATATTTTTCTTATATTCTATTCAACATGTGAAAGAGAAGAGTGTGCATTTCACATCATTTACATTACTCGAACATGTTGCCTACCCTGAAAATCCAATAATGTATTCGCTATTCATTCTAGATATTGCATTTCCATGTTTCTTTGAGTGCATTTATACGCAATAGAGCAGACTCAATGACACTTCTGTAGAAAAGATCACAAATATTCATATTTTTAATACAGACCAAAAACTTTTTTTTGTAATAGTCTTATATAAAATCACAAGTTTCAGAAAATTGAATTATGATTGTTTTACATATTATGAAAGATGCTTTCAAACTATTGAAGTTGCAGAGCAGATAACGTCAGGAAAGAGATTCTCCTAATAGAATGAATTTTTGTCTTTCAGAAAAATTCAACATTCCTCGTCGAAACTATATTCCTTACCATAGATAAAAAAAGAATTTTATTGTTTTAATTGATCGATTACGAATATTAAGAAATAGTGTACATGAGTTTACTTTGATAAAAATTAGTTTTTAAAATTTTGAAAACAAATATGTATCTAGAAAGCATTTAATTATTTTTCTAAGGAAAAAAAAACTCGTATGTTGAATGTTATTGAAATATTTTTTAGATAAAATCGTAATTCTCTTCTTTAAATAAAGGTGAAAAAAGTTAGTTCTATTTTTTTTTCAATTAAAGTGTGTTTCCTTTTGCGTTTTGACATTATTCAACTTTTTTTTTCGATAATCCAATATAAAATCATCGTTACAAGAAAAAAACAAAAGGTGAAATCTAAAATTTCGATATTATCACATATTTAAGCATTTTTTTTTCATCCCCATATTCATGTGCAGACATTGCGAATTAACAATAAAAAATTTTAAGATGCTGAAACATCCAGTGGTATTACAATTCACATAAACAATGTTCTCTGTCTAACTCAAACCCTTATAAGTTAATTCTTAATACCTCACATTTTTATTGTTAGTGATGTTATTCAAAATAATTGATAAGATTGGATTATGAAAATTCTTAATAATGTATTACTTTCAATTATGTATATGTTCAAAAGAAACGAATTCCTCGGATTTTTATTTTTGACGATTTTCTGAAATAAAATTTACCAACAATGAATAAATAATAGTTTATCACTGTTTATATTCCATTATTGCTATATAAAATATCAATTCTATGTTATGAAACTTTATATAAAAGATAAATGTTCACATTTTTAATCATTAGCAAACGTTACTTTTCTTATACAAATGGAAACAATGTGTCTTCGTTACTTACCTCAGTAATGAAATATTATATAAAGTGATATATAATAAACATATTATCTCTTCTTTCTTTCAAAAAAATAATTTCTGGTAGCGTTAAAATTGGAAAACTTCCCCTTTTAAGAAGAATTTGTTTCTTTTTTACTTCCATTTCATGATTTAAGTAATTCAAACTTTTAATTTAAAAGAAAGAAGAGCATTAAAATCTTTATAATTTTGTGATTTAAAAAGTGGGTTTAAAATTTCTTTTGATAAAACATTAAGAAACTTCTTTTATTTAAGGGGGAAATGCACATTTATTCTTAATTACA
>BMAV01007143.1:211624-237876 GCA_019973955.1 Trichonephila inaurata madagascariensis
GTACCTCTTTGACAATAACTTTTTAGTGGTACATTATTTTTTTTAAAAAAAGAACATTACCATTTATAAATAGTGGGGTTTTTTTTCAGAATATAGGAAGAAAAAAGTAAATAAAAAGGAGGAAAATACCTGGAGGGGAAAATTATTATACAAATAATTTTAGAAGCTTTGATCATATAGTTTTAGAGGACATAAAGTATTTTATATATAATTTTTACCCAACAAACTCAAAACCACACACACATAACTAATGGATGTGTATATATATAAAGTAAAAAAAATCATTAACAAAAGAATTCACTATGGGAATTTATAAATTATTCTAAAATATTATCTATTTAATTAGAATTTAAATAAGTTTTTCTTTATTTAAAAAACTTATGAGTTATTGATTAAGAATAAATATTTTATATATTTTAATTCACAAGCAATTCATTAATCTAGTCCATTTGATATTTAAGCATAATTTAAATATGAATAAACTTCAATATTATTACACTTGCTCATAAAATTCTAATTACTCTTTTGAATATTGCTAATTAAAATTTCCATACTTAATTAACAAAAAAGTTTTTTAAGGTCAAGAGTTAATTTTAATCTTCATTGAATGAGAATTAAATAAGAAAATCCTTTCGTTTCTGATAGAAACTTCAGGGAAAATATTTAATCGAATTTCTGCTTAAATTATTACATACTTAAAAAAAACCAAGAAATATTCAATAACAGAAAGAAAATTTAGAGAACATCTTACAGAAAAAAAAATATTTATTCTCTGAAAATTCTTTGTTACATCAATAATTTTTTTAAAAAACGAGAGAAAATCATATATATTTGAAAAAAAACCTTAAATGAAGTAGAAATGCATTCTCTTTAAAAACGGAAACATGAATGCAAATTGAGTGAGAAGTAATAAAAACAAATTAAATGCAAATATTTCTAAAAGGCATCTTGATAACTGAAAATAAAATCTTTATTTTTGATTACCTTTAGTTGTTTTTTTTCTTCTTCAAACATTATTTAAAACAAAAGAGCTATAAAATTGTTGATTTCTCTGATTTTTGTGTTACGGTAGCTGAAAATTATTTCAAAATGTATTTATAATTTAGATTCTTTTATTTTGTTAATCCTTTGGTAATTGCATTGTTGTGTACCTTTTTGCATGTTTGATAGAAAACAGTAAGATTTATTTATTTGATTTTCCTTTAGAGCATCATGGAGATTATTGACGATAAAAATTCAAATCACAATCAACGACGAAAAAGAAATTTGAACTTTTTTCCCACTTTTTTAACATTACCATATGTTAAGTTTGTTACGGAATTGAATTTGTACACCATATTTTACATTTGAATTGATTCTTATTCAAATTCTTAGGATTTTGATATCAATGGTCCCAAAGGATTTATACAAATGTAAAACATTTAACCAAAGACAATTACAATATAATTTTAATAATGTATCTATTTTAAACAGTATCAATCCGTGTAAAGAATTAAATTTATAAAATAATGCTCTGGAAGTTTATTTGTCGCTACCCAGAGTTCTCGGGTGTGGGAGGGTTCGAGGAAAAGAAACATACATGATCTTAGAATAACTAATTTTATTTAACTTTAACAACTTGACGAAATGCACTATTATGTCTTATTTTGAGGAGCAATAAGAAATTTTAACCCGAAATCACATAACCAAATTATCTAAACTAGTTATCTTGGTTAAAGTTCCTTGTATGATCCGGCTGGCGGCCTGATAGCTCGTTCAGATGCAAGGTCGATGCCTTCTACTATATTGCGGTGGATTCTCCTTCTCCTTCTAATCCTTAAATACTCTTAATCATTTTTTCGCATAGTTAACGATTGGCACTTAAATAGAATCTACCTTTTCATAAATGAAGTCATCTCTAAGGGAAGCGGTTTATCCTCTTAACTATGTATTTAAAATAACGCGATTCGCGCACCCCAGTCACACCGTTATTACATAGACACTCGTATGCGGTGTATTAGAGGGGGAAAAAGTCATAAATAAGCAAATGTTTCTCTGAAATTAGTAAATTATTTTCAAACACTGTCAAGGTCATATTGTTACATTCTAAAGCCTTCCGAATAGTATTACTGAGAGAAGCGTGACGAAAAAGATCGCATTCCGGAAAGACGCATATATAAGTCCGAGCATTTAACGCACCAGTTGAGTGAGACGTATATATACGTCTATGGAACTTAAAGGGTATACTAAAATCACAGTTAAAGAATATTTTCCCCAAGAGGATTAGGAGGAGACCGAATAGAACCATTTACACATTTTCCATTAATACAAAATTAATACCAAAAAGTAATATATTTTTAATCTTGAGTTTGATTTGTGAATTAATAATTTAATTTAAATTTTGCTAATGGCACATTGGAAACTTCACCAGTGTTTTTGGCAATAGATCTCCTTATTTTAAATTTCTATTAGATGACAAGGACGATACGTAACTGTGGTACCTCAAAATTCCATATCAGCGGAAGGATTCTTAATCCCGACATTTCGCATCAGTCCTTTTACACGACCGTTCTTCAGTTAGAATAGGATATGAACCCAGACTTAACAACGCTCTGTTCACTAGTTCGCGACCATTACCACTCGGCATCCGCAACCAGGTTTAAAAGAATGATTGTTTAAAAAACTAAAAAACACGCTTTTATATAGTTAATCGAACTAAGAAATTGCTGACACACACAGTCTTCCCATTTTTCACATAAAGAACACTTATTTGTGTGTGTTATATATTTGTATTAACCCATGAACGTTTTAGCTTTATGGATATTACTTAATCTTTTAGTCACCAAATCTGGTAATGGAAAATCGTTAATCCTGATCATCCTGATCAGGACAATGGAAAAAAAAATTATTAAATTATTGTATTGTGTGCCATTGGTCCTTGACAAAGGTGCAAAATTTCGAATTAATCTGATCTTTTAAAGTGGGTAAAAATCGAGTTCAAATATACTGTTACATACAGGTGAAACTAATAAAAGCTTGTTAAAAAAACTCACTGTCGTGTTTATTTTACTTTAATTTTGCTACAAACTCTCTTTTGTTTTAATTGTAATTCCTTTAAACTTCTAAATGTTAAAGACAAACAGTTAATTATACAGAATCAGGGGGATGTAGTGTGATTATATATTTTAAAACATTTCGTTAACTTTATCGAAAAAAAATTCACATTCACAAACGTGCTTGTAAGTAAAAATTATACGTTAATTCGATATCTTTTTTTAAATTTCATGTATCCGTTCAGATATTCTTTAACAATTACAACGAGGATTTTGAATATTAGATTATTATCACAGTTAGAAAGGTTTCTTAACAAAGCAATATTTCTTCCCAAGCTAAAGATGAGTAAAAAATTATAAACATTTTTATTCTTTTTTTAACTTCCTACTATAGTTCTAATTCCCATGTATATTTACATATATATATATATATATCTTGTTCAAATTTTTAATCATTAATAAAATACTTTGTACTTTGTACAAATACATTTTTTTAAACTTATAATGAATGACACTTGATGTTAATACAGTTTTTTTCAAATATTAATTCATCAATACTATTCAATTAATGAATATAAATAGTAACAAACAAAAACAATAGTCCAACACCATACTTAAAAAGGAAAACCACACTTTATGCCCCGTAGCTCAATGGATAGCGTTTTAGACTTCTAATCCGAAGCTCATGGGTTCAAATCTCACCTGGAATGGTCTAATTTCTGAGAATGTGATTTCTTTTATTTTCTATATTATTGGAATAATTAAATTTAGTTAATAAATAAATAGCAACTTACAAAAATATAATAGTCCAACACCATATATAGTAAGTAAAATGGAAAATTTCAAGGAAAATCTTTCCTATTTTGCCATTTAATATTGTGATTCTGTCATGTATATACACGTTTATATTAATTATACTAATTGTAATTATTTAACAAAATGAAACTATAATAAAATTTTTCTTTCTTGACTTAAGTAGGAATTGACTTAAAAAAAAATTTGTTTGTATTACTTGTTTCTATGATACACTCTTGATTACCATCTAAATCTTTTGCTTAATTGAATGTTTTAAATTAAAAAACGAAGATGGAGACAAGTACCTGAAAAGGAATTTGAAAAAGTACATATTAATTTTATTTTTGAATTTTTACACATTGAATTTCTCTTATGTGTAGATTTGTAAAAAAACATAGCGCTTATTCCACTCGTCCCTGCAAGGAGATATCATGTTTTTGCTTCCTGTATCGCCTCCAGTGAAAGATTGTCAGTCAGGTGCGGAAATGGATTTTCAATTCTAGAATGACATCTCTGCGATTGAGCGACAGGAAATTTGGGTCGGAAAATACACTTACGCTTGAAATATTCGATTTGGGAATTTGCATTGCAAAAACTGTATTATCAAACTTGTGTCATCTTGCATTGCGTTTCGGGCTCTGCTTTCACTTTATAAATGCCGATATTTATTGAAGTACGTAATCTGATACTTTCGGCTTATATTTTTTGGAGGCAAGAGGGATTTATTTTGCTCTTTCTGTTCATGCTCAGATCAGATGTAATATATCTGCAAATTTCTTTAGTTTTAAAATATTTACTTCTTATATAAAACTGTGACAACTGATATATTTTAAAAGTTTTTCTTTTTTTTGTGTGTGTGTTTTTGAGATTTTGTAAGCTATTGCAAGTTACGTATTTTATTCTGGATATAGAGAAATTTGGAATGTGTGTATGCAGATACATTCAAGTTATACAAAAATAGATAATTAGTGCTTCTAAACTTTAATAAAAATTAACCATATTGTGATATTAAATAATGCTCATTTTAATTAATATATTTAATTTTAAACACTACTGCATAACTGTATTTTTAAAAAGAAAAGTGACCCACTCCCACATTACGAGACCTCCCAAACTGTTATACTTTCAAATATTAAAGTTGATGAGCCTGCATCTTTTATTGAGTAGAGAGATCCATTCAGATCATCCAGATTTTAGCGGAAACCTAAAATGGAGTGTTGCGAGTGGTTATATATAATGGGGCTTTACACATAAATATTTCCGTTTTATAACTATAGACCTACGTACTTGAAATTTGTTAAGCATGTTTCTTTTGTTGAGTAGAGATCCTCAAAGTACGGTTGTTATGAAAATCAACTCTAAAGTTTGAGTTGCGGGGGCTTATCAATAAAAAAAAATTGCTCGTTTTTGAACTATTGGACCTGCAAACAATATCCATCAAAGGGGAGACATAATGGCTTGTACAAATATGTACAAATTGTTTGTCGTTAATTGTATAAAAAACTTATTATAGCAATAACCAATTTATTATTATAAATGTTTTAGCATGTTTACTTTATAAAAATTTCTCATTGTAATTAAAACGCTACGAAACTCTTCCACCAACACGATGAGAGTTATGGTAGCCCAGTGGTTAAGGTATTGTATCATGGCAGGCATGTCTTGAGTTCGAACCCTGTACCACTAAATATCCGCCGTGTAGGGCAGTGATGCGCGTTAAATCTGTCGAGAGCTTAAACGTCCTCCCGTTGATGTGGTAGTTAGGAGGGGGGTGCCACCTCAAGTGTCATTTACGTCGCTTAAACATAGTTCAAAATTTCGTGGTCCGTCACCAAAAGCCCTCGTGTAGCTGAACAGTGTGATGTTAATATTCACTCACTCCACCAATACAATATGGAATAAAATACGTTAAAATGACTTAAATTGATTGAAATAGTGGAAAATATCTCAATTTGTGTGTGTGTTACAAAAGCTTCTTTCGCTATAACAATGCTCCTTTAAACTAATTTTATCTCTTCTTTTAAATTTAATAAATCTTGGAACTTCTCTTTTTACAAATATTTTCACTGTACGAGATGTGTTTTTAAAATAAATGAGACATTATATTTTTTAAAAAAAAACTTAATTCTATGTGCATTTAAGAATAATTAAAGTGTAAAACTATTTATCATTGATTTTCTGATTTTCAAAATTCATTTAATGTTTTTTTTTATATGAATAAATTTACTTATTAGAAAATAGTGATAATCAAAATAAACTCCCGATTGCTTCCTAGATATTTAATTAATATCGTTACGAATAATACTATTCCTGCCAAAGACACAGGGAATAAAAAGAAATTCCTTACGGGAAAACAATGCAAAGACTTGAGGAAAATTACTTACCATGACAACGTTAGGGAATATAAATCTTGATGGGTCTGGACAGGTATGTCATTTATTCATCTCGTTACATGACGCGAAGGATTACTTTCATCTTGAAGTTGTGTCTTGAATAAGATATTTCTTTAGATACTTGTAAGATCCTATAATGCGTTTTCCATGTTGCAGGTTCATCGACTTGTTTCTGCCATCCTTACTTTAGATATCGGTCGGCAAGAAATATCCATTACGAAATAATTAGAAGGGTCTGTTTCATGAATTCGAGATCCAAACTTCTTTATATAGAAATCCTTATTGAATATAAGACTGTAATAGTCTTATATAAAAACAGTAAATATTTAATTCTTCAGAGTGTTTTAACCCTTTATCGACCGACGGTACTTATAAATACCACTCACTTTAAAATTACGTAGAATAACCATTTGTACGAATATTATGACGATATTTAGCAGGAATATTCTTTGAAATCCACTCTTCCAAGATATATGGCAGTACGGGTTCTATGATGAGTATTTTAGTGGGAGTGTCGAACATTTTTAGAGGAGAAATTGTGTTTTCAGCAGATTGCGAGTCATTTTTGTCCCGAAAAAATAGTTAATGTCAAAATTTAAGAATCTTTTTTTTTGTATGTAAATTAAGACCTTAGAAAACGATTCGACTATTTATTTTAAGTGAACAGTGTACACAATTAATTTTACAGTTGAATATATTTAATTATTTAATTAGCTCTAACTAATTAATTTTCCCAAAGTTGAGTATTTCCTTTATGTATATCCCTTAATTTGAATGTAGTGATTCGGAAAAAAATATGCCATGAAAAAAACTGCAGTAAATCATAATGCGGTCGATAAAGAGTTAAAACATAAAATTTTAATTTTCAAATACTAAGACATTGTTACAAGATATTTTTCAAGCGAATACAATGACATATAATTGAAGGTGGTCCCCTGCTTTAAAAAAGAGCATACCATTTGATCATAATTATTGCAAATGAAGTATAATTTTTAATTATGTACGTAAAAAGGAGATGTTTTAAATTTAACAATAAAAAAATGATACACAATTTAACTGACAGAAAAAAAAAAATGACAATTATCACACTTAGGGCTTTACGCGCAAACCCTGAAATTCAAGAAAAGCTGATTGACTAGCTTAAAAAATAAAAATTGTGTGTTTGTGTGTGTCCGTGCGTGTGTAATGGTTGTTCATTTAAAGTTTTCTTCAAAGGATGTTCTTAAATTTACACAGGTCGCATAACTTCTATTGTTGGATAATAAATTCTTTTAGCTTATCTGTCTAGCAAGCAATGACTTTTTAACCGTAACTTTTATCTTAACCGTAAACTGCTACTCTGCATATTTCAAATGTGATGCAAAATTGCATCAACTACTGATTCTGATCCATCCTTGAATTAAGTAACGAAAATCATATAATTATCAAAGCTTCCTGAAGGGAAAAATATAAGAGCTGAGATCTCTGGAATGCAAAAATAAAAACACTTTTGTCCACTATCTTATGTCTGTTTAAGTTTGTGGTGTTTATGTGGGTTCTATTTTATGTGTAATCATCAATAAAACTTCATACTAAATTATAACCTGGCATCATCAATTAACCAACTGCAAACAGATAAAGATATCCCAGAAACATGTAGATGTTGTATATATATATATATATATATATATTCACACTTAGTTCACAGCTTAATGTAACATAACAAGTGAGGCTTAGTAAGAAGTACTAAAAAATAAGATGCTTTCTTATCTGACCAGTTTGGAAAGAAGACCGAACGCAATTATACAGCAATTTAAAAATAGAATTTATTGAAGATACACATTTAAGTTAAGGTCAGTTTAAGAATTATATAATTTACTACCCCCCATTGAAATTCCCTTTAAAAGTTTGTATAAAATATTTATAAAAAACAAATCACAGTCATCGCTATCTTTTTTAAGTATCACATCTAATAATAAAAAAGAGTACATTGAACTAATACTAGTAACGAATGGATTTTCAAAAAATAAATAAATAAATTGGAAGGGTTGTTATACAAATTGTAGTATTTAATATCGTGTATACATAAATTTATTTTTACACATTTTTCTATAAAAGTCTTCTACTTGGTAGATAGGTAATACATTACTTTCTAAAAGATAAAACAGAAAACTCTTTGCTTTAGGAATGAATCAAATTTTCAATTTGATTTAATTGCTTTATTATGGGAAATTTTTAAAATATATAGTGTCAAATTTTATCAATTGTACTGTTCACACACACAAATAGGTTTATAATTTATTCCCAACTATTTTAATGTGCTTCCGTATAGTATTTTTCACATTATCCTTTCAAATGATTAAACAAGAATTTTTACGAACTATAAAATAATTCTACTCCTTAATTCCCTCTCTACACTTAAATCTCTCTCATTTCCCTTCGTAGCTATTATTGATAATAATCAACTAGAATCTCGAGTACTAATATTCATAGGAATATATTAGTTAAAATTTATAATCTGAACGTACCACCTTTTAAATTGACAGTTTTAAATGCATGTATACAAATCCATACGAATTCCTATGACCCTTGAGTGAATGTTTGAACTTGCTTAATCATAATTGCAGAAGCATTTAATTAATTTTAACTATTCTCATACACAATTAAGGTTCGTATGCAGTTACATAGGCATTTAAAGCATGTCAAAATAAGGATAATAGTGAGTGGTTACCACGTTTATAGCCAGATTGACCTTAGATATATGTACCTTTTGAAATCAGGCGAAATTTGATATAATAACATATTGATAATTTCATAGGAACGTGACTAAAAAAAGAAAATAAAAATGTTCTACTTAAAATATAGGAGATAGATTGAAATCATGCCTAGATATACATACACTACTGTGCAAAACATAAGCAACATTTCAGATATACTGAAATTTCAAAAAACTCTGCTGAGGAAATGAAAATCACGCTACAGAGGCACACTGTAGCACTTAAAGATTGCCCCCTCTAATGGTGAGTGCTGATATTTGCAAATGCATCACCTTTCCACTGAGCTTCCCTCTATTGAACTGGTCATAAAAATACCTTTTCAAAATCCCATGCTTGTATGTTGAAAAATGCATTTGCTGCTTAAGGTATCCGACTACGTTCGGAACCATAATTTTGCAAAAGCGTATAAATGGATAATGTTTATGATATTTAGTGTCACGTAAATTAAATAATGTACATAAAATTGTTTTAAGAATAGTATTACAATAAAAAATTATTTAAGTACAATATTTTGACAAAAAATGAACATAGAATGACCCATTTTCAAAATATTCTCCTTTTGTGAAAAATGCTTTTATTATAATAATATTTTGCCTGTATATAGCTCAGACCTCTGTACAGAGGCTCAACTAGAATTTTTGTAATATACAACTTAGAAGTGGGTTTATCCATGTTTTACGTCAACAGAGGGGAGAAATTTTAAGAAAAAAACGCCGATATTTATTTCAATAGGTAGTAACTCTGAAAATAAAGTGAATTTTTCGAAAATCATAGTTGAACATCTGTACAGAGGTGTGAGCTATATACAGTTAAAATATTATTATAATAGAAGCATTTTTCACAAAAGGATTACATTTTGAATAAAGGTTATTCTAAATTAATATTTTGCCAAAATATTGTATTTAAATAAATTTTTTTTGCCAAAATGTCCTTAAAAAAATCTTATACATATATTCTAATCTAAGTGACACTAAATATCATGAAAATTATCCATTTATGCCAGTGTTTCTCAAAATGTGTACAAAATGAAAATTTGTACGGTTTATAGTTAAAGTCGTATTGTATAAATATAATATATATGCAGTATATATATATATATTATATTTAATGTACTATGTATATTTTTATTGAATTCAACACATTTTTATTGTATGGAGGGGGGCGCAACGGAAATTATGATTGAAAATTGGGTCGTAAGTATAGAAAGTTTGAGAAGCATTAATTTATGCGCTTTTTGAAAACCACGGTTCCGAACGTAGTAGGATACCTTAAATTTTTCACATAAGTTTGTGAATATTCTCACTTATATATATAAAAACAGTTCTTTCACACGGACACTCAACAAATGAGAATCAGACTTGAGGAACATTTCGTTTAAAGTAATTAAGGATAGCTCTTTAAATCTTATAAATTTTTCCTCTAAATGAATAATACTGCTCTTATGCGCAAATATCGGTACTTGTCACAACACAAAAAGTGGTCAATAGTGGTTTCCTTCGAATGAATTGACACGACTCAATAAAACACAGCTCAGGGGACTGCTATAAATTCTTTGCTTTTTTTGCGGACTTTTATTGATTAACGTACCATTTTTCCTAAAGAAATATTTCATGAGGTATAGAAGTGCCGTCAAGTAATTTTGACTTATGATTATTGGAAAAATAATAAAACTAAATACCAACAACTCAAAACTCTGTATTTACTACGAAGAACTACATTTTCAACTTTATAGTAGTAAATGTTTTAGTTATCTGTGTAATTCCAGTTAAAGTAACATTATTGTGTGTGCTGTTGCAGATTAGATAAAAAATAATATATTGGGATTGTAAGATGTTGCTTTTAGCATAATGCATGCTGAATTGGATTCATTTGCCCATCAATATCTAAGCGAGTCTTAAAATAATATTCACAGGCTTAGGTAGATGAAAATATGGTTAAAATAGCATGGTCGAGCTTCTTCAAACTGTTAAATGTGCCGAATTACATGTTTTCAAAATTTCATTACTAGCTTTTTTACTTCTATTGCTTGTTACTATTTCTGTTTCAATCTATTCCAACTTTCTCCTTTTTTCAACAAATTTTTGAAGCCATTTTGAATTAGACTGGAAATCAATCAAATGCATTTAAAATTTTTCAATTTCCAACCAATCGAATTCTGACAAGTTAAGTTTATTAAATGAAGTCACATCAAGGTACATAAAAAATTTGAGTGCATTTCCGATAACTGTTTGAGCTGAGAAAATCTCGATGAAAACTGCGACAGATTATCCGCGTTTTTTCGAAATATTTCATATTGAACTTTGTTATTTTGAATCAAAATACAAACTGGTTTGATCGCTGGCGTGCCCAAAATATTGTGTCACGTGCCTTTGGTTCACCATCTATGCTATACGTAAGCAGTAAAACGCAAAAACAAGGCGTGAAAGGAGCCGTGTCATAAGCGTTTTCCCGTTAGATATTGAGATGTTTCCATCCTGCACTTAACAGTCACTTCTTATTTAATTTATACAGTCGTTTCTTACAAGCAAATTTGCTAAATTGTTCTTCTTTAAAAGTAGCTAATGATACTGATTTTTTTCTTAGCTTTTATAAGAATAATTTTCTATGTAACAATAAATTAACCTTTTATTTCTTTCTACGATTGAAACATTGATATTAATTTTAACACTTGCTTACGGTCACATTTAGAATTACAGAAAATCTTATCGGATGTTGCTTATTTTCTAACATATGTTTTTTGGTAAGAATTTTATTCAAATACTAATATTTTGCTTAGGAACATTGTGGAACTATCATACAATGCGACATTACATTGCATAAGAGTGGAAATTCTTAATTAAAATAAGTTAATTAATTTATTTGTATGTTTTTATTATATTTGTACTAATTAACGAATATATTTACATTAATTTTTAACAATAGTCAAATAATTCCCAAGTACTGATTCATCAATTTAATGGCTAATTTACTGAAATAATTTAGGTAATATCTTGAAACATGTTAAGAACTTATATTTTAAAAAAAAATTAGCATTGAAGCATTAGTAAAGAATAAAAATGCATTCTAATATCTTCAAAAATGAAACTTTTGTAAAGGAGTTAATTTTGTATTCATTAAACAATTAATTCATTTGTAAAGCTGTACTTCATTAATCTTGCTCAAGAATTTTTGCATGATTTTGTCATAAGTATCACATATATATTACATTTATAATTACACATACACGCATTAAATATTTTATTATTATACATTAAACAGATTGGGATCATTAGAACGGATTAAAATTTAACCGTATGGATATACTGGAAAATAATATAGATTCTAGAATTATTAACTTATTTTAATTATAATTAAGTTTGATGTCTAAGTAAATAATTAAATTATAATTAAATGGGTAAAGTTAAATAAATAGCATTTTTTCACTGTTTGATCAAGCATTTTATTTTCAATTTAATGATTTTTATTTCATCTGGAAACTCAGTTTTCACACACACACACATATTATAGCACTGTGTTTGAAAAGGAAATTATATGTAATACAATATTCCCTATTAGTTATACTTAGACAAATCAAAGATCGCCCAAAAAACAATGTACACAATTGAATTCAGAGAATAATTTATCTCGAACTCAAAAAAAATTACTTGGATTTCAATTTCACTAATCTTATTTTTTACTCGTTTCTTTTTAAATATTTTACTTCAAAATAATAGATTCTGCTTAGAAAAATAGAAGCTGGTGTTACTGAATTCCTAAAAGATAAAAGGATATACCTTAAATAAGAGGTATATCCTTTTGAATGATTTTTTTTTTTCTGTTTCATCTTCACGGTAGATTAAGATTTTGTAATTTTTTCCAAGAACATATGTTCCAATTATTACTACTTCAGCAAATGTTTTAAATCATTTCTAAGGATTGGGGAAAGTCGTCGTTGAACATCTTCAAAAGCATTAAAGGATTTAATAATAATAATAAAAAAAAACATGAAAGAATTTTACTGTACCTTTTTTTTTGGTAAATCCCTATTTTTCAAATCATAGGTGACATAAAATGTGAAACTTTTTTTTGTGTGTGTGGCTTTGAGCAACTTCAAGAATATATTGCATGCTTTGAAGATATTAAATTCATTAAAATCCTGGAGGTTCGCACTCGCGTGTGTTTGTGCGTGCGTGTGTGTGTGTGTGTCCACTTAAGTCTATTGTCACCCCGATAATTACACACTACAAGAGCTCTAATTATAAAAGGGGAGTCTAGGTATAATGAAGTTACTATGCGTTAAAACAAATAAGTGCTTACAGTGGTATCTGGCGGATAAATTTGATGCTGGACGACTTTGCAATTGACTTTTTTCATGTTTCTCATATTGCTTTTGAGATCAGAACACTAACTCCCAACTTATCCACCAGGTGGCTCTGTAAGTAGGATTTTTATAGCGCATGGCAATTTTACTATACATAGAGTTTTATGACTATAGCTCCTGCCGTTCATAAATTTTTGGGGCGACAACGGACATAAATGGACACACTCTATATTAAATTGAATGTCTTTAGTATAAACTTATAGAAAACTGATATAGAAAACTGATTTTAGGTACATTTTTTATGCTGCTGCATCTATTATATTACGTATCGTTGGGACAAGCTTGGCTAACATGACTATAATGAACTCTCTTAAATTCAGTTCACGACATTCAGCCTTCATCTCGTTTCAAGAAATTAAGTACTAATATCTAAGTCACTGATAACTTTGCTTCAATCTTTCAAAATTCTGCAGCTAAATGTCTCACTAAAATCATGTATAGAAAGATATATTTATCAGCCAAAATTAGATATCCATTATCTGATAAATGCCAAAATTTAATCATTTGTATTTGATTCCCTCTTCTACAAGTGCTCAATTTTACACACGACTATGTGCAATTTTTTGATGCAATGAATCAGAAGTAATTAGTGAAATAATTTTTTTAGTTGAATTAAAAAATTTTAGTGTCTCGGGAAGATTCCACTGCTCTTTTATTTAAAAAAGTACCATTCAACTTTTTTTAGAGAAAAATAATTTTTTTCTTGTAAGATATTTTTTATGCAGAGAGTTACCGGAATTGTGTTAATAATGCACGCAACTTCAGAGTGAAAAAAAAAATAAGCTAACGTTGCAAGAACATGAGTATGGTTTTTTGAAACTGATTTTTATCTTTATTTGTAGACAGAGGTTCAAAGACCCCCAGAGATTCAAGAATCTTGTGAATATTTATAGTTTCACCGCTATAAAAAATTTGTATGTCTTGCAAAATCGGATTTAATCTGAGAACATATGATGCGTTAAGAACTTATTACGTTTTTAAGATGGTTTCTTCTTTTAATGACGTCACGCTACTTGTAATTATAAAGAAGTTCTTATAATCTCTCTCTTTTATAAGCATCATTAATTATGATATAAGGGGGGGGGGAATAAAATAAAAAATGAAGAACAATGTATGATTCATTTTATTAGAATTTAGCGAGTTTGCTTAGTTCATACATTACAAACTGTGATAATAAAAAAAAAACAGAAAAAAAAACATTTAGATTTTTTTTGTTTAATGTGATAGGTCGTAATAAAGGTGTATGAACTAACGATGATATCGATCCATAAAAAAATGCTATATAAAAGTTGGTACTTTTAATCATACACATTTACGCATTTTTTTTTCCATTTCTGTTTGAGAAATCATGTGTGTGTGCGTGCGTGCATGTGAGTGAATATTAACTTCGCACTGTTCAGCTACACGAGGGCTTTTGGCGACGGACCACGTAATTTAGAACCATGGTCAAGTGACGTAGATGACACCTGAGCTGGCATCCCCTCTCCTAACTACCACACCAATGGGAGAACGTTTTATCTCTCGACAGATTTAACGTGCATCGCTGCCCTACACGGTGGGTCTTTAGTGGTACTGGGCTCGAACTCATGACATGCCTGCCATGATCCGATACCTTGACCACTGGGCTACCGCAGCCCTACGTGCTTGAGTGAACTGAAATGTGAATCGGGTATTTCTGCCTCTCTTGGTTTCTTGAGCATCGTTTTGATATCCATTTTGCAGATGCTAACTGGAGAAAAAAAAGGGACACGCAGTTATGCATTCATAAGGAATCGAACTTATTTTGCATTTCTTTATTTCTTACACATTATTTTATACTTTAACTCAATACTTAGATTATTTAAATGTTAGAAAACATCACTGCATCTTTGTGAATAGTATTATATTTCTTAGAAGTAAATAATTTGGATAGGTACTTAGTCTTTTTTTTTTCATTAATAAACAATACTAGACGAAAATTTGTCGCTCAACCCAATGACCACTTTTCTACCATTTTGTATTAATCTTATGTAAATAAAGTTCTGCATTTAAAACTAAAAATCTTAGGAATGTGTAGTGGTCCTATCAGAAAAAATTTTTCTCTATTCATAAATTAATAAATATTAAAAAATATACACTTTTGAAAAATAATTATATGTGACACTTAAATACACTTCAATACAATAAGCAATGTAATAAAAAAAATTCTAGCATGAATATGTTTGAAATGCAAATTTTATTCCATAAAATCAGGAAAAAAAGCATGAAAAAGGCAAAATACAATATATTTATTTCACAATTTATTAGCCAATCATGTTTATTATTATTATTAGTCAATCATGTGCCAAGTACTTATGTTTTATGAAATGCAAAACAGTACTATTTATCGACCAAATTAATTTCTTTCCATCCAATTTAAATAACGAATTCTAAATTACAGTAATCGGTTTTTGAAACGTCATGAACGCTATTGGTATTTTTATCTTATATCTCTTGTACAGACATTGATTCTGAAAAATTGCAGACTTATATTTAAATTGATATTTTGCATCGGAGAATTTTATAATGAACAGTTTCTGAAGCAATAAAGAAGCCGTAAAAACGAGTTTAAAAAAAGAATCAATGTAAACATAGATTTAAAGCTCAACATCCTTAAAATATATCTAGAATATTTTAAGTTTTAACTTTATTATTTTTTTAAAATGCCACTTAACTTAGTTTTCTAAAAATATTTTTCTACATTTTAGGGAATTATATCGTAGTTTATATTAGCATATAGACCCAGAATGAATGACTCCATCAAAACACTTTATCATTAGTAGTATTTAAAATCAATGTCGGTAAAGTTCTAGTTTCCTTTCGAAAACTTTTTTTTTTTAAAATGTCTTCATTTCCTTCAAAAACTAATCCAATTAAGTACGCCCAGAACAATGATAAACATTAATCAAGTATATTTAATCCTAATTACCAGAATCATTTTCTTCAACAAAAAGAAGGAATATTTTCATTGAAAGAAAGTTTAAATCAGAGTTGATAATGAGATATGTTTTAAATTTGTAGTATTTTTTTATTTCCTTCGATACGTTAATTAAACTATGTAAATTCGAAGTTAACTTTTGTTTTTGAATACATTCATGTGTATAGTGATTTAATTTTTCAAAGTTTGAACCATAATTTTTTTTTAAAGATTTTTTTTTCTATATCTATATATATGAGGGAAAATCATTAAGTAAGTCACGGAAGATAATAAAAAAAATAATTTAACATGATAATAATTTGGAAATAAATTTTATTTTTTCACTTAGTCTCCAGCAACGTTGATTTACTTATTCAATCGTTTTATTAGAGCCCCGATTTACACACTTTTACACATTTACACTGATATGTTACACTTATAAATGTATTAGTGCTACTCAATGTATTTGATAATTAATTTCACAATATTAAGATAAGAACAAGTTTAATAATTACCAATAGCCCCATGTGGAATTGTCATATATAAAATTCTATACAAAAATTAACACTTATCTTGATAGTTTATATGCTTTATAATTAATCTCTTAGTTGCCGATTGAAAGTTTTGTGATTCGCTTCCTAGTTTTAACCATTTTCCACGTAGGCATGCGTATGTGATGTATTAGGGGAGGGAAGGAATACAGAAGCAAATAATCTGAAATAAGTAAATCCTTCTCAATCATTTTCCAGGTTCTTTTATTGTATTCCAAAGCGTTCGGAATAATTTTATGGATAGCACTGCGCAGAAAAGATTGTATTTCGGAAAGACTTATATATACGTCCGGGGAAATTAACGTTTTGACTGAGCGAGGCTTCTATATATACTGTTGGAACTTAAAAGGTTAAAGTAGTATGGTAGTTCTAGCATCTAAGTATATTATTATTGAATTCAATTCATTGTTAGTGTATGAGGAGAGGGGCGCGATGAAAATTATGATTAAATATTGGGTCGTGAATAATGAAACTGGATCAAAGAGAATAAGAAGACAACAATAAGAAGCACTGGACCAAAGAGAGATAAAAGCAAATGCCCATTTGATTCTTTTTTTATATATATTCCTCCGTCAGTTGGTGGGGGAGTGTTTTTGGAAATTCAAACGATCATGCATTATGTTGTACTCTAAGCTATGAGAACATCCAATGGCCTTTATAATGCTGTTGCCTTTCAACTGTCCCTCTTCGATCGCCCCGAACCAATTCTCCCACCCGTTCGTCACAATCAAAACTGGACAGCCCCTTCGACCTTCATCAACAATCTTGGAATGGCCTTACGTGATAAACACTTCTATACATAAATAGGTAACAATTCTTTATGGATATTTTTTTTATTCAAGGCTTTTCTCCCACAAAAATCAAACCACAGCACTCTACTCTTCTATCGTACAATCATTCAGCACCATATCAATTTCTACAACTGCATTGCTACCAACATTGCATGGGAAGACTACCTACTCAATATGAATTAAATATCATAAAGCCGTATGCGGCTGCCATCTATCACCATTATTTGGAGATATCTGTCCCTACTTTAAATCCTGCAATATGCATTTGTGACTTACTTAATGACTTAAACTTGTATAAAGGAGAAAAGCGACACTCTCAACATCACAGGATCTCCCAAAATATTAGACCTACAGATATGAAATTTGATGAACATGTTTCTCTTCTTTAAGAGATGTGCTTACAGCTGGATTTTGGATAAACACATTTTTGTTTTTCAGCAATTAGACATACATTCTTGAAATTTGGCTAACATGTTTCTTTTGTTGAGTAGAGATCCCTTAAGAATTTTATTTTATGGAAATAGACTGCGGTGGTTACAGTAAATATAAAAAAAAAGTACGCATTTTTATTAGACTTACAGTTTAGAAATTTGATAAGCACGCTTCTTTTGCTGAGTAGAACGGGTTTGGGGGGTTCTACTCCCAAGGTTTCCTGTAAATTGTTAAGGGGGCGTTACACATATTAATTACTGATTGTTAACTATTATACCTACAGATAAAAATTCACGTTTTTTTTTTTTTTTTTTTTTTTTGCAACACAATATAGAAGAGTATTAAATATAAGTTCACTTAATTAATTTGCAAAACTTTTAAGAGGACATTTTGTGTGTGTGTTTTACACATAGATTTCTGTTAACAATGAATGCACTTGTTTGATTTGTGGGAGATTTTCCAAAAGCTAAAAATATCTTGATTATTATATTTTATTGGAAAATAAAATGCATTACTCACATAAAAGTGCGGTGAAAATAGAAAATCAGAGTACTTATAGAAAAAAAAATAACAAAAAAAAAAAAAAAAAAAAAAAATGTGACAGATTTTATAGTGAAGCATAAATTGATTGATTTTTATTTATTTTCTTGAACGTAGACATGATTTTTAATCATATTCTTTTTTTTAAGTAAGATATTGAAATAGTCCATTTTTTATTTATATTATAAAAATTGATTAAAATATACAAATATATGCCAATAATTAAAATAAATAAATATTATATGTAAATGGCCACGCATAACATTATTTCTGAAATATTAAGGTCTTGTACATACAAAGTCCCTCCTAGTTTCCTTTTCAAACAGAACATTTCTTTCTCTTTCTCAATCACAATATAATTCTTAGAAGAATTAATAATTTTAGGCGACATTCAAATATAAAATCATGTGCGTTCATGTATTCCAATCCCTGCAAATATTTTATGCGCGCCGGTGGCCAGAGGGCAACTCAAAGAATTTAACAGATTATAAAAGTCAAAGAAAAACTAAGAAATAATTCCATTTTGTGTTAGTTGCTCTTTGTGGCAGCAGACGGTAACAAAGAGATTGCTCTTGCAGAAGTTTTGCATTCGTAGTGATTAAATTTCTTAAGGAACGTTAACGTTTTTTACCCGTTTCTAGAGTAAATACGATCATAATAAGATGTGTCTTTTGTAAACAAGATTTTTTTTTAAAAAAATGTAATAGTGAAATAAGAAAAACAATAATAAGAATTAATTTCGAGAGCATTAATTTTTTTCATAGAATAAAGAATTATTACTTCAGTATGGTCTGCATTCGTCTGAAATTTAACAGCTTTTAATAATTTATTTTCAAATAAAGTTTTCGAATACTTGACTGATTCTTAAGTTGTTTATCCTTTTCACTTGGGAATATTCATTGTATCTTTCAACTGATTTAAAATATTTATTTCATAAAATTGTTTTGTTAGAAGACATTTCAGTTGTTACAAAAAGAGAGTGATCATTAAATAAATATATGCAACTATGAATTATAAGTAACAAATAAAATTTTATTTGTTTGGGATTTAATAAAAAAATTTCGGAATTAATCATATCATAATGTTTCATATTTCTAGTATTGTCTGAATTGGACAAGTGAGAAATTAAACAAAAGTTAATATAAAAAACTAGAGTGATATAAAAATAATGCACATAATAAATTCATTTTAAAATTTTATTTGCAGTTTAACGAGACTTTTCTGTGACTTAAGAAAAATAAATTTTTACAGTCTTTCATTGTTGAAAGAAATCTCCGTTTGTAAATATTTTAGAATTTATTTCTGATGGTAATGTATATTTTGTTGGAAGTTAAATACAGAGATTTTAATGAAAATAAAATGATGAAAAAAAATGAAATATCTCTTTTTAAGTAAAAGAAAAGTTATTTCTTCAAAGATTGTATTCAATGAACACTTTAGAATCCTTTTAAGCAATGATTTTTTAGAAAGTAAAAGAAATGTTCATTACGAATTAATTGAGCAGTAAAATAATTAAAAGATACGCATTAGATTACTTATCCAGGAAAATATATATAAAAAAAAGCCACGTATAATTAAAAAATAGCTATTTGCAACAAATGATATAATCTGATTTTATGATTTCGAGTGTGCACTCCACTTTATTTTCCCAGCTTTTAACAATTTTCCCATGGAAATTTCCTCTTCCCCTCTCAGTATCAGCACTTCCATGGTGTGCATGATTTCTACATTAATGTCATTAAAATTTCCTTTTTTGAAAATTTTTACTATCCCTTGCCTCCTTCGAAGGGTATTTTTCAACTCCGCTTAGCCCGGCGTTGTGCTAGATTTTTCCGAGTGTATAATTTTATACCCATAGGAATTCTTCCTTTCCCTTTCGATGCCAGCACTTCTGGATGTGTGTGATTTCCATATTTATGTTCCTTTCCCCATAATTCCTTTTTCCAAAATTTCTTCCTCTTCTTTTCCTTATCGGATAGATTTCTTTTCCTTCTGTTCAATCAGGCGCTTTGATGGGCTTCCAGTGTAATGCTCTGTTCCCTCTTTTTTCCTCAAGAATAAATTATCTTTCAAAGTTTTTTTTTTTTGAATTAATGATATCCAAAATGCAATGCTGCTCTAGTTAATAAATAAATGTTAAGTTAAAGCAGTAAAAAAAAGCTTTCTGATGTATTTTATGATATAATAAAGACACATTTTTATACAATAAAAAATTACTCTTACTCGTATAAAAAGACTATATGGCACAAGAAAGATGATTACAAGAAGAAAAAAATCGTAGAATACTTTTCTTTCTACATTTTTTCTTTGAAACCAATCTTCCAAAATTTAAAGCTAATAAAAATAATTTGCATAAATTATATTTTCTAAAATCTCCCTTAAAAAGGTTCAAATTTAATTATTTTGAATAAAAATGCAAATGTATCGTTTTAGAAATTTCTTGGAACACATATATGTTTAAATGCAACTATTTACAAATAATAAATTTATAAACGGGAAAACAATTCTCTAGCTCCAAAAATATGCTTAAAAAATTTTAAAATTTTCCAGAAACTTAGTAATATATGTCGATTAAGAATAAAATTTATTAAACTCTCATTAAATTTAAGTATAAATGTCTCCTCAAAATCAGTAATAAAAAACATTGCCTGAATGTTTTACGAATTGTTTCATTATGAATAACTGTTATTTTTGAAATCCTTCTAGTTTTATTCATGTTCTAAAAGGCAAGGAAATGATAAAGTGTGAACACAAGATTCGAAATTTTTCAAATGAGAAAAATATAGTAAATGAATAACGCATATGATCGTGATTTATGAGTTAGCAACTAAATAGAATGTATTAATACATTGATTATATTTATAACAATATAAAAGTCCATTAATTAAAAGGTTTTGCCACTCACAGGGTTTCTAATAAAGCAATGCGTATATAAAATAAAATTATTAAAATAAAATAATACCTGTAGAAAACTTAAAAAACAAAATTAAAGCATTAAAGCTTTCTTCAGAAAAAATTACGATTTTTCAAACTAAGTTAACGCTTTTGCCACAAGTAAAAGCTAAATCCCCTGAAATAACTGTCATTATACTTATTTGAACTTTATAGGAGATTCGCGGAATCACCTGTTTCTCGCTTTATATATGATACCTATAAATTTTAGTACTCCTTTGTTAAAAGTTTAAGAGTTTAACAAGAAAAAAATATGTATTAAACCTGCACAATATTTTTCTAAATTTAGAGGAGAGTAATTTTATTGAACCCAAAGGAGAAATTCAAAGAACCATTACATTTGATTCATTTTAAGTATATATTTGTTGATGGATTTCTCCATCATTTTATTTCCGTTCTCTAAGAAAATCCTATAATCTTTAATTTAATTAATATTAATGGTAATATTTTGTCTATTTTTTTTCCTTTTTGATGTAATCTACTGTTAACAGATTCCTAGCTAAAACTCTACACTATATTATTAACACTAAGTAAAACAGACATAATTCTGTATGGATAATAGTACTATTTTGCAGGCAACTTTGTTCACATATTAGTTCATTCGAGTTTTCCGATGGTTCTACTTTAAAGGCCTTACATTATTATTCTAGAGTCACCATACTTAAATTACGAAGGACAAATTTGCAACATCTAATCTAGTCAGACTACAAACATATTTATTTGCTTATTACATCTGTTATTTTAAGGTTTCCGAAAGCACTGTAAAAATCTTATTTCCGGTCACATACTTAAACCTACCACTAATAACTCTCAATAATGACCGGAGGCAATATATCAGATAAAAAATCCCATTTTTGAACGATTAGACCAATAAACCTGAAATATGGCCCGCATGTTTCTTTTGTTGATTAGAGATCCTCTACTAAAAAAGCACTGCAACAAGGCGATGCACAACCATGCCTATTGTTTAATTTGCTGCTGCAAAAAGACGTAAGGGTTTCTGAATTAAATACAAACGGGACTTTTCAGCAGAGAATAATCCAACCACTGGTTTTTGCTGATGATGTAGATATCATTGGGCGTACTAAACGGGAAGCTGTCTAGCTTGAGGAAAATGCAAGGAAAATGGGCCTGACCATCAATGACAATAAAAATAAATTTATGATATAGCAAAAAAAAAAAAAAAAATGTGGATCTGTCACCTTTAATGACCTTCAAAGAAAAAATGTCTTTCTCAAAAGTATGATACATATTAGTAGAAGATGTCTGATATATTTCAATAGAGTTATGAAAAAGATCCCAAATACAAGTAATTATGATGTTTTAAATAAATTTACAAGAATTAAGTCGTATATGTTTATAAAACTTTTATTTATTAATTATTTGAATACTATTTTAATATCATTCGTAGAAAAAACGTCTTTGTAAAGAAAATATGTTGTAGCAATTTCAAATAGTAAATGATTAAACGACTCGTAAAGGTAACGAAAAATATTCCGTATTCATTATTACAGTCATTATTAAGCTTTCATGTTATGAATTTCTACAGTAAAGTAAATAAAATAAATTTTCAACTAAATTTAATTTTTCTTTAAATAAAATGCAAAGTTAATAGGAATGTATTGAACACATATTAAAGAAATTCTGTGTAATAATTTACTTAACTAAATTAATATGTATTAGTTTTGTTGAAAAAAAAATAATAATAAATAAATAAAAACACTTGAGCTGTTTCTGAATAAGTGAATAGAATATAAATCAGATTTTTCTCAATTTAAAGCACGGGAACCATATTTCTTTTTTTTTACAAACGATTGTCTAAATTTTGCACAAAACTGCTTACTTTTTAACAAACCTTTATCAACTTTTAATTTATTTGATGTTATTAAAAATGGGAATTTTTAATTTTTCCTCTTATATACAATAGATTGAAAAATTTCATAAGTAAAGTAAATTTAAATAATTATTTTAAAAGAGAAATATTATTTTTGATGTTAGAGTACTCGGAGAAATAAAATTTTTAACAAATATACCTTTCATTACTTCGGTTGGAAAACAAATCTTACGAAGTGAATTACAACCTCTTTGATCATGGACCTCAGATTAAAGAAAATAATTTTTATTTTTCAGTTATCACTTTTGGACTTCTAAGTTCTTAAATCATCATTTTAACAATTTCTAAGAATTATATTCTTTTAAAGAAGTTATGAATGCAAGTTTCTTTCAAAATGTTTGTCTTCCTTTCTTCTGAACATTTCTTATCATGAAATACTTTATACATTATTCTATAAAAGTATTAAAGTTTATTTTTATATGCAAATAAAAGTATTAGTTCGAAGTTTATTATGAAAGAATTTAATAAATGCACATTTGTTTTATCACATTTTCACTATCTAAAGAAATGCGTTCTATTACTTTAAATTCCTAATTCTTTTAGAAATTGATTTTTCAAGTTTTGGGAGGTTATTATTGGATTTTCATCAACGATTGCATTAAAGGAACTCTTCAAGACTTCGCTTTGTATCAGGGATCAGCGAATAGCGGCCCGCCAAAACAGTAAAAAAATCAGCTTTGAACTGAGATTTCTTTCCCGTGAACGATCGAAAATTCGTCTTGTATTTTTTTTTCTTGTTCTTTGTCTTTCAGAATTTCTTTATTAGGAAAAAAAATAATTCAAAATGTTTTCCTAAGACATCATCTACAGAATTTGAAGGATGTAGTCTCAAGAAGATTTCAAGATTCTAAGAAATTCAATTTGTTCTCTCAACCCATTGGTGCGTATATTGATGCAGCACTTCAGGAGTAACAACATAAACTTACTAACTTACAATCAGATCGCAAGTGAAGTAAATGTTTAAAGTATCCGACTACGTTAGGAAACATGATTTCGCAAAAGCGTATAAATGGATAATATTTATGATATGTAGTGTCACTTAGACTAGAAAATGTATATAAAATTATTTTAAGAATATTATTGCAATAAAAAATTATTTAAGTAAAATATTTTGACCAAAAATTAACATAGAATGACCCATTTTCAAAACATTCCCCTTTAAAGAAAAATGCTTCTATTATAATAATAGTTTGCCTGTGTATAGCTCAGGCCTATGTACAGTGGCTTAACTAGAGTTTTTCAAACATATAACTTAGAAGTGGATTTATCCATATTTTACTACAACAGAGGGGAGGAATTTTAAGAAAAAAACGCTGATAATTATTTCAATTGGTGATAACTCTGAAAATTTGAATTTTTCACAAATCCTAGTTGAGACTATCTGAAAAAGTCTTTACTTTATCTAAGCAAAATATTATTATTATTATAGAAGCATTTTTTTAACAGGAAAACGTTTTCAAAAAATGTTTTTATAATAATATTTTTTGTCAAAATATTGTATTTAAAGACTTTTTCAGATAGTCTCAACTAGGATTTGTGAAAAATTCAAATTTTCAGAGTTATCACCAATTGAAATAATTATCAGCGTTTTTTTTAACAGGAAAACGTTTTCAAAAAAGGTTATTCTAAGTTAATCTTTTGCCAAAATATTGTATTTAAATAACTTTTTTTGTCATAATGTCCTTAAAACAATTTTATACATGAATTCTAATCTAAGTGACACTAAATATCATGAAAAGTAACCATTTATGCGCTTTTTTTATAATCACGGTTCCGAACTTAGTCGGATACCTTAATGCTAGGATATCCGACTGCTGGGGAATTGTTCTTTATATTTTAGTCGTCATATATTCGTGAACAAAGAAGCTTTTTCTTGAATGAAGATCAACAAGAGTAACTTTAAATTTAAGTTCAATATGACATAAACTTTCAGGAGATCATGAGAATTTAAACAAGCAATCTCATTCAGGATTTCAAGAAAAAAAAATTATGAAAAAGTATGATAGGATACATTTGTTTCGTTAAAATTATTCTAAAATCCAATGTGTTTACAGCCATAGATAATAAGCAATTAGCACAATAAACAAATTGACTTATATTTATTTTTTATATGATTGCAAACATTTGAAAAAAACAGGTATCCTCCTCCCCAACAGTGTGACCTGTGAACCAAAACAAGTTACCCACCCCTGATGTATGTTGATTACAGAGTCGTGTATTTTTTATGTAATTAATGGGTTTTTTTCCTAATCTATGAATTTGAGATTAATTACTGAATCCTTAATAGTTCTTTATAATGCCCATTCAATCCAAATATTTCAACTAGTTGCAGCTGTGTAAATCAGTGTTTCTCAAAGTTTCCATATTTGCGACCCAATATTCTGTCATAATTTTCCTAGCCCCCCTCTCCTACATACAAATAAAAATGCATTGAATTCATTAATACTATACTTTGACGCAAAGGCTATAATACGACTTGAATCTTTTAAGTGCCACCGGCGTATATATATTCCGTAAAATCCGGTGTATAACGCGCACTTTTAACACAAAAAAATGAGATCGAAATTTAAGGGTGTGCGTTATACTCCTGGTATAAAAACGATAGCTTTAAAAATAAAAAAAGAGATGAGCATAGAAAAAATTTACTTCTATATATATCAAAATACTGTTTGTTTAAAAGAAATGGGGCTTGCTTATGAACTAAAAGAGTTGTAGTTCTAGAAGTATACTATTTATTCAAAAGTTCGGGATAATACCTTGAATAAACATTATAGCAATGTATACTAATATTTCATGTTTTTTTTGTAAAAAAGGGGTGCGC